>JARKIB010000375.1:0-124142 GCA_029378385.1 Mycena metata | reverse complement strand
CGAACTGCGCTGAGAACTCAAGTGCAAAAATCACTTTCCTAGAAAGGAGGACTTGATATCGAAGCCTAATTTGCTTTGAATGCTCGCAGACTAGATCCTCTCCTATGCGTCCACAAACTCGTTGATACGCATTGCGGTCCAGAGAGACGATCAGCGATTGATCGTATCACAAATATCATTCTAGATCTTCGCCACAATCAGGCGCAGGGTTGATCTTCGCCACCACAATCATCTTCGCCAATTTGGCGCTTTGACCGTATTCGTTTAATCTTTGCAATGGCTCAAGCTACCAGGCCACCAGGAAAATACCGCAGTCCTCGATTGCGGCTTGCATGCGGTGGCTTCATTAACCCGTTAATAGCTGTGCGCCCCGCACAGCTGCACAACAACGAGCAAATTGCAAAGACTTCTCATTGCATATATGTGATCGGGCTGGAGACCATAATAAGGTGGTAACGATTATGCGACCTCCCCAACTGATTCTTCTTTTCCTCCCTTACGGCTCCTTGCTGCTTGCAGCATGGTCGGCAATGATAGCGACCTCACTTTGGCCCCGGGCCGCACGCTCAAGAACAAGGGGTCCTTTGCACCCTCTTCTGACACTGCAGTAATGGTCCTGGACGTTTCAGAAAAGGACGATTCGGGGCCCTCGACACCTGCCGCTACCGATGTTGCTTTCGATCCCGAATTACCCTACTGGAGCGGAGACTGGCCCTCTTGACGCTCGCGCTCGCCATTTCCGTGTTCCTCGTCGCGTTGGACAATACCATCATCGCAACAGGCTAGTTTGTACATTACCCGCGCAGTCTCATTAATAAACAGCGGGTCCTACAGTAATTCCCAAAATCACAAACCAGTTTAACTCGCTCGACGATGTCGGTTGGTACGGTTCAGCGTACGTCCCAGTCTTCTCTGTTCTAGATACGGCCCCGACTCACTCCCCTCAGATACCTTTTGACGTCGGCATCATTTCAGTTGCTTTGGGGGCGATTCTACACATTCCTGCCAATCAAATGGTCGGTTGCCTTCTTGCTGCAAGTCCCTCCGAGCTGACAAGTGGTCCAGGGTGTATATTGCCGCCATATGCATCTTTCAACTAGGCAGCCTAATTTGCGGAGTAGCACCTACTAGCACTGCGCTTATCGTTGGCAGAGCGATCGCTGGTGTCGGGTGTGCAGGCATCTTCTCGGGCGCACTCATCATTGTCGCCCATTCTGCCCCGCTTCCCAAACGGCCAATGTTTACCGGGCTCATCGGAACTATGTACGGCGTTGCGAGGTCCGTTTCACATGTTCTGAGTTTTATTCGAGGGTTGACGAACCGTGGCCAGTGTGGCCGGGCCGTTAATGGGCGGGGTGCGTCCAACCGCAAAGCGCACTTGACCTGTCCTAACGTGCTCTTCACAGGCTTTCGCTGATAAGGTTACTTGGCGATGGGGTGCGTCCCTCCTTCGTCATTTGTTTCTTTTCCTGACCCATGCGCAGCATTCTTAATAAATCTCCCCGGTATTGAACAGGTTTCATGACGCGGAGAATAAATCTCTGACATCTTCCCAGTGGGCGCAGTGACCTTGTTCATCCTGGTATTCCTGTTCCAATCGCCGCATCAGGACAAGGGGGAGGCGATGGACTTCAAACGGCGCTTACAACAATTCGACCCCATCGGCACTGTGCGTGATTCTTTCTTTCTTTATCAGAATGTCATTAACGCCTTGTTGGCCTAGATCATCATAATTCCGGCAGTTATATGCCTGCTTTTGGCGCTGCAATGGGGTGGCTCGACCTATCCTTGGAAGAGCGGCCGCATCATTGGTCTCTTCGTCGTCTTCGGTGTCCTCACTCTGCTGTTCATCGTAGTGCAAGCCTGGAAAGGAGACTCTGGCACCGTACCTCCCCGCATTCTCAAGCAACGAAGCATCTGGGCAGGCGCATTGTTCGCGTTTTGCCAAGGGGCCACCTTCTTCGGTTTCGTGTTCTACGTACGGTATAATTTTATTCACGTCTTCCTCACTAACCTGTTTTACAGGTGCCCCTTTGGTTCCAAGCCATCAAAGGTGTATCGGCGGTCAAATCTGGAATCGACAACCTGCCTATGATTCTTGCGTCCGTGATCGCGATGATTGTCGCGGGCGGGGCGACGACGGCCATCGGTTACTTTGCAGTGCGCTGCTTTCTCCCATTTTTCTTCTTCATTCACTGATGAATTTTCGACGTCAGCCGTTCATGTACCTCTCGACGGTCCTCATGGCCGTCGGTGGCGGGTTGCTCACCACCTTCAAACCAGGGACCGGTCACGCTGCATGGATCGGATACCAGGCGCGTTGAAATAGTTCCACCCATTGAATTGCTTTGTTCATCCGTTGTCTCCGGCAGGTCATCCTAGGTCCGTATCAGCTATCGTTGTTCCAACCCTTGTATGTAATGCTAACCGCTGCCCCAGGTCTTGGCTGTGGTGCCGGGATGAATCAACCCGTCATGGCCGCCCAGGCGGTGCTCGACCTCAAGGACGTCCCCACCGGGACGGCCTTGATCATGTTCCTCCAAATGATGGGCGGTTCTGTCTTCGTTTCGGTGGCTCAGGCAGCGTTTGAGAACCGCCTGGTCAGCGGAATTATCCGCGAGGTACCAACCATCGACCCCAGCGTCATTCTGCGCGCGGGGGCGACCAGTCTCAAGGACGCTGTACCGCCCGCTCTCATTGGCGCCGTGCTCTCCGTTTACAACGCAGCGCTTGTGAACGCGTTCTACGTTGCGACGGCGACTGCATGCTTGTCCGCTGTTGGTACTCTTGCCATCGAATGGAAGAGTATCAAGCCGGAGGCTGAGCCTACCACAGCGGAGGAGTAAATCATTCCGTAAATCATTCCCTCTCCCCCAAGATATATCCCGCCCTCTTGTATCGATACCACCTCCTTATAGTTGCCGCAGTCGCTATCTATACCTACTGTGTCCATTCATTACATGCTATCTCACAGTCTTAAGCTTTAGACTTCAAACTTGAAAGAAAACAATTGATTTATGATTTCGTTTGAACCAAATTCGGAGAAGCAACCGGCTGTCGTTTGTACTGCGAGCACAAGGCTAGGAAAGCGGCAAAAAGTTCGATCTATCCCGTCAATTTGACCCGTTCCGTACGTTTGCTTTTCCATAAATTTCGTGCGCATTTGGGAGACGGAATTTGTAGACGTGGGACAAAACTTTCGACCATTACCCTCGGAGAGCCCTAGAACTTGCGAGGTACGAGCAAAAATGTTGTAGCGTCTGTCTACGAGCAATCTACGAGAGACTAGGAGAGCCCTAACTTGGAAACTTGGGATGAAACCACCATTTTTCTAGAATTCCGTCCGTACAAGGATCAGACATCGACAGGTCACAGGCATACAAAATTTCTGTCCAGTTTCTGTCCGCTGTCTGGCCTGATTCCTGAACTCGTGTTTCGGGATTTGGGAGGGTGGAGCCCACAAGAGTCGAGTGTGCAACACAAATGGACGAGCAGATGGGTCAGGGAAGACGAGCCTATACAGTAGCTTTGAGCGGAGCCGCGATGTGGCGGTGCAGACTGATTGACGTGATTGAATGCGGACCGAAACGGGTCAAAAGAAGTTCACGTCCGATCACGATGCTTACAGAATCGCGATGATGTACGTATTCTTTTTTTTTCTCCTTTCCGATTCTCGGCCCGTTCAGCCCTCCATGTGAGTTCCACAGAACACCTTGCAGTCCATGTCAACCCATGTATCTCTGTGTATCTTCAAAACTCCAGTTGCTTCCCTACACAGCCTCAGATTTGCCGCTGTCAACGGAATCCCGGATTGGTTTTTGAATGTCGATCTCTATGATTTTGCGACGATCTCTGCTTTGCGGAAGGTGAAGACGCAGAGCCTGGAGTCCTCAGTCTAAGGTCCTAATAGGCCCAACGCCGACAGGTATCGTTTTCGGACTCTTCCACGGTGCTCAAACCGCTATCCCCACCAAACGGTAACCGGTTGTCTCGGTACTTTTTTGCAACACCGTAGATCTAATCTATATCGCCGTTGCGGGCACTCCAGGCCGTGCCAACGTTTCTTGTCTCACGCCCCCACGTCTCTGCGGCCAATGCGCCCATTCTGCCTCTACTATGCCTTCTCGTTCCTTCCAGTGGCCTGGTCGTCTTCCGTGACTGTGTACTATCAGCGGCCCTTCGGTGCCACCACAACAGCGTCGGCCTCGGGATCCGCTGCGGCAGCGTCTTATACAGGTGCCGCTGCCTACGATCCGACGGTCTTAATTCCTCCAATGCCCCCGAACCCCGCCCCGCCCACTACGTTCTTCCAACAACTCAGTAGTGCGCCGGTCCCTGGTCTGTCAATACCGCAAGCAGGATATTTCTTTGGTTTTTCCGTCGAGTTCTCCGTCATCCTTCAAGTCTGTAAGTCAGACGTTTCGTGCATGCCATTCAAGTAACCTCAATTGACATACCAAATCCAGTGGGAGCCAACAGGTACCGAGTTGTTCATCCGTTTATCCCGCCAGCGCACGAGCGCCTGAAAATTTGACAGCACCCGTTTGGCTGTCCCTTTCCTGAATCTCATGTCAAATATACAAGCTCGTGGTGGATCGGTCCGAGTTCGCGTCGGAGGGAACACGCAAGATACGGCAACTCTGGTTTCCAGCTTAGCCGACCATAAAATGATGGAGAAAGAGGCACAAGACACCAACAATCCCGTTCGTTTTCGCATCTTCAACCTCATTCTAACCTTACACTCCTTAGACCCACACGCCCGCGTTGTTGTATACCGACGATGTTCTGTATATGCTTGCCAACATCTCCGCATTGGTGAACGTGGAGTGGTACCTCGGTGATGCGTCTTCGACCATTGCGCTGGCATGCCGCTCATTCTCTCCCAGGAATTCCTCTGAATGATACGGCTCACCTCCGATTGGGCATCGCCGAGGCTGGAGAAGCGATTCTCGGCGACAAGTTGATCGGGTTTCAAGTTGGCAATGAGCCGGATCAGTATACATTGTCTGTAAATATCCCTTTCGCAGTCTCGTCTTCTGATTCGGTTTCAGGCATTTGCATCGCCCAGCAACCTACGGCCCTGCGAACTACTCAAGCGACTTTGGGATTGTTGATGCTGCTTTACGGGCGGACTCCAAAGTCGCTACTGTTGATGGTAAACTTTTGGGCCCAAGTCTTTCCGGTCAATGGCAGCCCCAAGAAATGTGGGACGTAAACTTTATCCCTGATCATAAACAAAGTCTGGCCGCCCTTTCCATGTCCTTGTACGTAGCATGTCGTTTTCGCTGTTCCAACTGACTTTTCTATCACAAAGCTATCCCAACAACAACTGTGCTGCCGTTTTCGGTGGACCTAACGCAACGGGCGCGGTTGTTCCTCAACAAATATTTGCCAGTTACCTAAACCATGCTGCGGGTCAGGCGATAGCTGCGAACTATATCAGCTCAACCCTTCTCGCGCAAACGTCCAATCTGCCCTTCGTAATGATGGAAACTAATTCTGCATCCTGTGGCGGGTTTCCCGGCGTCAGTAATTCATTTGGGAGTGCTTTGTGGGCCTTAGATTACGGCCTTCAATTGGCGTACAGTAATTTCACGACTGCCTTACTGCATGTAGGAGGACAAGGCGTATACTACAATGTATGATTCACTTCTTCTTTTCTGCTTGCGTTTATCTAACCCTATATTCCAGCCATTTACGCGTATGTTCCAGGTTATTCTACTCTCCTTCATGCCCTCATAACTTTCTCCTAGCACCACCGACAAATCAGTCGACCTTCCGCGATTGGACTATCGGTCCCATCTACTACTCAGTGCTCGCAGGTTTTTACTTCATTCTTGTACGAAACAAACTGGCTCATTATTCTTAGTTGCCGAAGCTTTCGGGACTTCCAACCAGTCCCGAATCATCGATCTCGCAATGAACGGCAACAATACGTTCACTCCAGGATATGCTATTTACGACGGAGCAGTGTTGGCACGGCTTGCCTTATTCAATTACGTTTCAGATTCGACTGGGGCTAGCGCTTACACCGCTACCTTTGCGATCGGAGGCGGGGCTACTGGGCAGCCAAATGGAACCCCCGCGCAGGTCAAAGTCAAGTCAGTCCGTCTCGACTTGAGAGCGGTTTATGTGCTGATCCCAATTGCTAGATATCTCCTCGCGCCGTCGGTTTCTTCAAAAGACAACATTACCTGGGCTGGCCAAGTAAATTTTCCTGCCTATGTTATCGAGCTAAACTAACCTGGATCGTCCCAAGACCTTTGGATCAGCCTTCGAGTCTGATGGTCGTTTGACCGGGACGGAGCAAATTCAAACCGTGGCCTGCAAATCGGACAACACATGCGACATCAAAGTTCCATCGCCCGGGTTCGCACTCGTTTTCCTTACGGACACTTCCACCGACGCAGAGACGTATGCCGACGTCAAGACGTTCCCTACCACCGCGTTGACCAAGACGATCAACACCCTTACAATAAACCCAAGCGTATTGGCCACGTCGAACGGCCAGGCTGGAGCTAACTTCATTCCGGCGAGGACAAGCAACGGGAAGAAGAAGAAGACGAGTGCGGCTGCTCACTTCTTGCCCAACCTCACTTTTGTTCTCTGCATTTCCTTCGGTGTCGCCTCGGTCTTATGGCGGACTGTCTGATCTGCAGAGCTGTGTACTCAGTATAGCCATGGACGATTCTATCGCGTAATAAACTATACTCTACAACTAATTTCCATTTCTGCGTTGGGGTGGCTGCTTCAGCTCCCGCGAAACGCATGCCAGACACGGTGATGGCACGCACCATGGGCCGCATATCTTCCGCTCACATTTGTGCTGCAACTGTAACTTCGCCGATTCCGCACGATTTTAGCTCCGTCTTTCATGCCTTGACCTAATTATGCTCTTTGTACTAACTGTCCTGTAAGATGGCACGACCGCCTTATCACTAGGCCGCTTACCTGCCTCTAAAATTAAGGCGCAATCACAGCGCTGGACACCTCACACGACGATCTAACTGCAGCCTGGATAAGAAGCGTCGCATCTCACCTTGCTGCCTTTGTCCTCGGCGGGTCAATGGCTTCGACAATGCTTGGAATTGGGGCGCTTTGTTGTGTTCCCCTGGTTTGTGCTTCAATCACAGTCTACAGCCAGCAGCCATTTGCGGGAACTGCTACCGGAACGGCCAATGTCGTTGCTTATACTGGTGCAGCTGCGTACGATCCGACGGTCTGATTATTCTCTTCGCCACGCAATCGCTGCAACTAAAAACTCGTACCTCAGATCTTGATTCCTCCACCAATACCTAATCCGCCGCCACCTATGCAATTCACGCAACATCTCAGCAGTATTCCGCCTCCCGGTGTTTCTATTCCACAGTCCGGTCACTTTTACGGGTTTTCCGTCGAGTTTTCCGTCCTCGACCAAATATGTGGGCCGGTTCAGTCACCACCCGTTTAATGCGAATTGAAAAAAAATTGCGAGAACAGTGGGAATCAACGGGTGGGTGCTTCGATGATTTACATTGATACTTTAATTAACGTCATGCAGATCCTTTCTGCAGGTTCCCTGGTTAAATCTCATGTCGAACATGCAAGCTCGTGGCGGGTCCGTGCGTGTTCGAATAGGAGGGAATACTCAAGAAACGGCGACGCTAGTGTCAAGCCTTCCGGACGACAAGATGATGGAAAAGGTCAACACGACGGACGATCCGGTGTGTTTCTTCTTTGGAAGCATCTCGCGAGCTTATCACGTTGCTTAGTTGGAGATGCTCACACCGCCTCTCCTCTACACACCGGAAGTCATATATATGCTGGCGAATATCTCGGCGCTCGTGAACGTCCAGTGGTACCTGGGTAATTGAAGACATCTCCAGAAATGTAATTTTATGAAACCTTGTCAGGAATACCATTGAACGATACACAACACCTCAGGTTGGCAATCGCCGAGGTCGCCGAAAAGGTTCTCGGCGATAGTGTGCTGGGATTTCAAGTGGGAAACGAGCCTGACCAGTATGCCATGTAAGATCCCTGCTCTTATCTATTACTTTCATAACCCTTGTCAAGCCATAATCATCGTCCAATCACGTACGGCCCTGAAGACTATTCCGACGACTTTGGCGTAGTGGAAGCGGCAATGCGGGCGGATCCCAATATATCTTCCGTAGTCGGGAAGCTGATCGGACCCAGCGTGTCTGGTAACTGGAAGCTCGAGGATATTTGGGCAACCGGATTTCTTGATCTATACGAGGACTCATTAGTCGCCTTGTCGGTGGAATAGTGCGCATCAGTATTATTTTCCCACGGTTCGAAATTGACAGGCGAACAGTTATCCGAACAACAATTGCGCCAAAGCCCTCAATAGCTCGGACGCCGTCGTGGACCCTCAGAAGATATTCTCTGACTATCTAAACCACACCGCTGCCCAAATAATCGTGAACAAGTACCTCCCTAGGTACGACTGATCAACCGCAGTTGCATTGATCTGACGCCTCTCAAAGCACGCTCATGGCTCAGTCCTTAGAGCTACCGTTTCTTATGTTCGAAACTAACTCTGCCTCATGTGGCGGATTTGCTGGGATAAGCGATTCTTTCGCCAGTGCTCTCTGGGCCCTCGATTACGGCCTTCAATTGGCGTACAGCAATTTCACAGGGGCGTTGTTGTATGTCACTTATTTCTTACTGTATCATCCTCTCTCATATATACTTTACAGACATATTGGAGGACAGGGTGACTACTACAATGTATGCAATCTGCTCCTTGATTCAGACCGCGATTTAAACCCTCTCCAAGCCATTCACGCGTACGTTCGCTCGCTTGCGGTTAGTCACGACCTAAAGTGGTTGATACAGCGCCGCCAACGAATCAGTCGGTGTACCGCGATTGGACAATCGGTCCAATCTATTATTCGGCGCTAATTGGTACGTTCCGTCAATATCGCTGACGCTCCACTCACGAAGCCAAGTGGCCGAGGTTTTTGGGAAATCTAACAAATCTCGCATCATCGATCTACAGCTTAACGACGAGAATATATTCACGCCAGGATACGCCATATACGACAAGGGCATTCTATCGCGTTTGGCGTTGATCAATTACATTACAGACCCGTCTGGGAGCAGTGATTACACTGCAACGTTTTCTTTTGACGATGGCCAAACACCTTCTCAGGTGGAGGTCAAGTGCGGCGGCCCTCTGCAGATTACCGTTCAGGATACTGACATATATCTGTCAGATATCTTGTGGCCGCATCTGTGAGCAGCAAGAGTAATATAACTTGGGCTGGCCAGGTAAGTGCCCCGTCCAACGAGTGGTCGTTTTTCAACGAGACTTGCTCCCAGACCTTTGGTTCTAATTTCGAGTCTGACGGACGATTGAACGGAATACTTGACGTCCGAACAATCCCTTGTGACACCTCAGCAAGAACCTGCAGCATACGAGTCCCAGCCCCGGGATTTGGGTTGGTTTTCTTCAATGATTTCGCCGATCAAGTGGCCGCGACTCCAACCGCAGCAACATGGCCAACCACGGCATACACGAGAACAGCTAGCATATCGAGCGTAGCTCCCAGCCTTTTAGCCACCTCCAATGGTCATTGGGGAATGGACGAACGGTTAGGAAGCACCAGTCCAGGAAGAAAATGGTGGCTAGAGGCCGACGGACCACATAGGAGAAATGGAACGCACAAGAACGGAGCGCTCACTAGGCAGGAAGGGGGAGGGAGAGCCTTCATCATTGCTGGAATCATTTTACTTGGACTGTGTCTTTAGGCTCGGCGGACAAGGACTCTTGTATGTAAACTACTTTTTTACGACAGCACAAATTTGGTACGGACCAGTTTAGGCTGCAGAGAATCGAAGCTCAGATATTGAGACGAAATGCACGCGACGAATTTGAAGAAGCTATTGGTATCGGATATCATCAAATGCGAGAGATGTTGAACCCCATGCGTGGTCAGTGACTTTGAATCCTTGTTTTATCTTCACCTCACCCAACAAAATGGCATTCAAAAATTCAACCGTTAATCTAATCCTTTTCAACGTCCTCGGTTTCCCACTCCGAGTCCGGGTCTGGTTCAACCAAGGCCTCTTGAAACCAATCCTCTTCGCGTTCGAGCCCAGACTCGGCCTGCGCGACCACTACCCCGGTCGACAACGCTGCAACCAAGCGCTTCGTGCGATTGTTATGCTTTTCTTGATCACATCGCAGCGCAAACCATGTTGCCTCTTCGTTCGGAAACCTGACGTGCACGCAGACGAGGTCGCGCCGTGTTGGACCCTCAAGATCATCATGGAAATCTTCGGAGATGTCGACCTCTGGCGGACGGACTCCGTAGTCGAAGAAGAGCGTCAAGTGACATCCAGTATTCCAAATCCTGTTTGATGAATCCAAGAACAAAGGCGCAATCGGACTGGGACGAGTTGACGATTCATCCAGCTGCAGACGTGTCCAGCTCCGAAAGCTATCGCTGGCATTAATAAGATCTGTACAGAGAAAATGCCCAATGCCTATGGGTGTTAAGGACTCGTTCAGTTAATTTAATGAGTGGTAGGTATAGGTAGTACAATTGACGCGGCAGAGAAACTAAGGGTCGTTCTTCAACTCGCTCCATGGCGGCAAGTCGAAATACGCGGGAAGCAGGTCCCACATCCGTTGGCGCCCCGCGATCATCTTTGCCTTGACGTCTGGCGTACACATCGCACATAGACTCAGAGAGTCTACGTACGAGACCGAACAAAAGGGGGCGAGGGAGCCGCGTTCAACATGCCTCCGGAAGAACGCGTACTTCTTCTGAGCGCACCCAAATGGATCCTCGCAGCCGATCTCCTCAGGAGAGTCGTCGGTCCATCCGAAGGTGTTTCCCCAGGCCCATTGCGCGCGTAAGAGTGCTGTTCGACCAAGGTTGCATGCGCGTTGATGGGTTAGTGAGAGGGTGGCGACTGAGCCGTCGCCGCGAGGTACCCCGTCGAAAATTTCGGCCTAAGAAAAGAGGTGAAACCGAAAAGAAATTTCCGGGCTTCGACGACACCTACTGGCATGGTGCCGACCAGAGCACGGTAGTAGGCACAAGGCAATACGGAGAGTAGATTGTTCTCGCCTGCTAACGTTATTGTATCGTATAGCAAACCCTGGTAATGAACTATCCGTGTGGGATGGTATGCGTTTCTGGTCTTCAACGCGTCGTATCCCTCCAGCGTCGTCGGGTTCTCGTGGGTGATCCGCTCCACAACTGTCTCCAGAACAGGCCCAAAATCATACTTCCGCCCAAGACGCAGATGGCTTGCGATGACCGAGAAGGGCAGCGCCTTCTGAAGGAAGAACAGCCTGTGTGGCGATCTGAAAACCAGACATATATAGCATGCAAAATATGGAATACTGACGGGTCATAAAGCGCCCTCAGCACATTCTCCACATCTTCCACAGAGTCACCCAAGAGCTCGACTATAGGGCACCCATCTACACTCGGTTGCTCTGGGGGCTGAGGTAGTCCCAGCATACCACGAAAGAAGGAGCTATGCATTGCTAAGACGCTCCAATGAACTCTCCACTGTGTATCATGAGCTTGCAAGACAACGCTTCCATCGGGGTGCCATATTTCGGAGCGCCTTACTAGCTTTTGAAAGCTTTCTGGGTGGCGTTCGGTGGGGGAGAGGGACATGGGGGGTGGTCGAGAAACCATCTGATGCAGTGGATGTCATCGCGCGGGAAGAAGAGGTTGTTTGTTTTGACGCGTTCTGTCAAATGTCACCACAGCTTGACCACAGCAAATTCACGGCTCTGAATGCCTGTCTGGGGGGGGGAAAAAACAGGAAACGCAGCAGAAGAAGGTCGGCGCCGGGGGTAGGTTTATTCGGACGCGATACGCAGGAACGCCGTTGGCCCGTTTTGTTGCGATTTCTGCAGCATCTGTCAAAGACAATCAGGCATCAAATTGGAGTCGAAACCTCTCTAAAATATTGGACTCAAGCACCATCCACTGCGGTGAATTTGTTCTAGCCCAAAGGTACGGCGCCAAGAGCTTAGGGCCCTCCAAGTAGTGGCAGCCTGAGACGAGACGTATGCGTTCAACTCAGATTTCCGCGTAAATAACTGACGATGGGCCAGTTTTCTTGTCTGAACGGACATCATGCCCCCGAACGCTCGTCGTGCCCGTATAACAGAAATAGATGAAGAAATCGCGCGCCTTGTCGCCGAACGCCATGCCCTCACCGAATCCCTGACGTTCCCAGTCGTCACGCTGCCCGTCGAGATTACTTCCCAAATTTTCCTCCACTGCCTCCCCGATAATTCCCTGGACCCTACTGCATTTAACCCATCGGTTGTGTTGGGGCTTGTCTGTCGTCAGTGGCGCGATGTCGCGCTGTCCTTGCCCCAGTTATGGAGCGCGTGGTCCCTGGCCGTTGACGGAGTCGTGTCAGACAATTTAATCCTCCATAGCTTGGAACTCTGGCAATCTCGCTCACAGAATCGGTCGCTGACAATTCGCCTGTACCATCAAGACGGTGCAGGGCAGGATGTTACCAGCGCAGACGAACATTGGTGGCAACTTGCCGGCGATTCCGCGAAGCTAATCTTGCCGACAATTCTTCCGCATCACCAGCGCTGGGAGCACGTTGAGCTCAATCTCCCGCTCACCTTCCTGCGCACTCTAGCCGATGCTACTCCGAGCGAAGGACTCCCGTGCCTTACTCACCTCCTCCTCGGCTCCACCCAGGAGGACTGGGGTGGAGACGATGCCAGCGAAAACAGGCCCATCACCCTTTTCGCGAACGCTGCTCGACTACGAAGCCTCCACCTGGTGATCGAGGCGCAGTGCCAACTCTCTCGCCTGGATCACGTCCATCTTCCCTACGCCCAACTGACCAGTTTCACCGGCACCAGCTTCGCCGCCGCTGAATGTCTCACAGTGCTGGCCGAAATGATATCCCTCGTCGAATGTGTCTTCTACCTCGGCCCACGGGTTCGATTCCACAACCTCGGGAGCCCCATTCTGTCTCCTCTGAAAAGCCTCAAGCTCTATACGAATGGGCCCCACGCCCGGGCCGTCATCGTGCTCGAGAATCTGAAGCTCCCGAGTCTGGATACGCTCCTCATCGGGCACGAGGAGCTCGTCGTCCCGAACGTCCTCCAAGCGCTTTCTGATCGTTCCGGACACACACTCCTACACTTTTCCTGCCACACCTTGGGCTCCGAAGAGCTCGTTGGGTGCCTGCAGACCATGCCCCTGCTCACGACGCTCGAGCTCCTGGATTATGACCAGGCCGGCCTCTCCGACGTTATTCGTCACCTCGACTACAGGCTGGGGGACTCTGATCCGCAGCAGCTCGTCCCCAACCTCCACAGTCTCACAATAGAGTGCCATAGAAGGGAGAGGGGGCAGGTCGAAGAGTTTTCGTACCATGCGGTGCTTAGTATGCTCCGAATGATGGTAGGGCGCGTTCCTACGCCGCTGCGCCGCTTCCGGATGGTGTGGACGTCGTCGTTACTGCCCCGGCCGCCGAACGAATGGGAAACGGACGGGTTCAGGCGGTTGGCAGAGAAAGGGATGGATATCTATGTTGGGTCTCCGGATCGCTCTTTGTTGTAGAGTAGGGTACATGCTGGATATGTGGGCGAAGTACGATCGTTGTTTAGCAGATATTTGGGTCCGTAAGCACTAGATATCGATGCAATGTATGTACCCTTCCGCGCCAGCCAATTTAGGTAACTGCGAGCTGCGCCGTAATTGGAGACTCGTATTAGAACGTTCGTATTCAGAGCTCTATGTGGCGAACATAACAGCAAGCGTGTACACTATAAAATCTCTGAGCTATTATACATCCTTCGGTGCAAAATCACCAAACTCCCAACTATAGCACTCCTGCGATGCGCTAATATCAGCACGCAAGACAGAGATCGCAAAACAAGACGCACCACACAATCCTCCTCCTCATGCGGCTCGGGGACTTCCCGCCCCGCCTCGACGGCGGGCGGCCACGGGTCAGACAGTATCTTCTCGATAACGTTGACGATGCCGTGCAGGCGCACGTCGACGGACCAAGAGAGGTTCGAGACGGTGTCGTAGACGATGCTCGAACCGAGGTGACATCTACGTTGGGGTCAGAACAAAACCACAAGACGAGAAGGCAAACAACAAACGAACCTGGACTCCATGGCGTACCCTCCAAGCGCACACGACGACAGCACGCCATTGCACGTCCCCATCGCGATCGGGTCCGCGTTGTGGTAGACGTGCGTGATGTGCAGCGTTGACGGCGGCGAGGGCAGGTGCAGCCGGCCCGCCGCCATCTTCTCACCGGGCGCCTCGAACGCGACCACGGGCGAACCAAAGGTCGCTCCTAGCAGCGACGCGAGCGCGCCGCCGAGGCTGTGGCCGATGATCCAGACGTCCGACTCGGGATACATGTACGTGAGGTTGTTGAAGAGGTTCTGCAGGTGGTCAAGTCAGAATTTTTTGCGCAAGGGAAAAAGGCAGATACAGACCGTCCCGATGGGATAGAATAGACTGTCGTCAATCAACGCCTCCTCAACGCAGTCGGCGTGGCATTTCCAGCCCCCGCGATAACACCCGCAGACGGTTGTCCACGTCCAGTCGACGCGCGCGCAGCAGCAGCTGAAGAGGAGGTTGTCGTTGAGCTTGTCCTTCTTGACGGTCGGGCCGCCACCACCGAGGAAACCTGAGGAGGTGCCCTTGAGTGCGAGAACGACTGTCGAGTTGTCCGGCGTCGCAAAGACGTGCCCGCGGAACCCGTCTGCGTCGGGCTCCCATCCGAACGGATAAGACTATCGGGGCAGGAATGAACTTGAGCATCCGTGCCGCGGGCCAGCAAGCGACAGACATACAACGGTCCAGTTTGCCCCGAGCTCGTACCAGGCAGGATCGTCAGGATCCACGTATGCATTATTAGACATCTTCGCGAGCCTGGCGGGCGAGTACATAGCTAATCAGCAGTAATTTCGCCCAGGAATCCGAAGCACTTGCTCGAGCAGCGTAGCCCTGTCCTCCACATCGGGCGCAGTCACTTCTTCCTCCTCCCACGGAAATTCCTGGAGTAAACTCTGTCCGAAGCGCATCGACTGCGCGCGCGCCTGCGCATGGAGGGCGAACGAGGGCGGCTTGTAGGACGTTATCCGGCGTGTCTGAAGCGTATGCGAGTTGTCTGCAAGGATCCCAGCGCGCTGCGGGACATCCGCAAAGACGACATGGGCTGAGGGGGAAACTGCGTGCAGATGACGCAATTCGAACCTCAGCCCTGGGGGCGTCGACGTCGGCGGCGGCGGGACAGTCTTGACGTCGGGCGAGTCAGTGAGCAGAGCGAGGAGAGAGACCAGCAAGGACGTCAAAGCAGCTGGTAGCATCACAAGCAGCAGGCATAACACTGATGGTAAGAGGGAAGAAGGAACTTCATCACAAAATCGAGAACAAAAAGTCTATTCTAGGACTAGGAAAATATACATGCAGTGAATGATATAGCTATACAACGATTGCGGTCTAACGAGGGCGGGAGGCGTGTACTTAGAGATGCCGAATTATTTGTAGTGCGGAGTAGGGTATTGTCTACTATTCTTGCTCGTGAGATCAAACGGTGAGCGCCTCCATCGCGAGCCCAAGCGGATCGGTGGAGGGCAGGTTGCCGGTGAGGAGCGCAGACTGCCCTGTGCCGGGATCGGTGCCGAAGAATACCTCGGGAGAGGTGCACGTTGAGACGGCGCGACGCATGTGGGTGGTGAGGAAGGAGAGGCCGACTTGGTAGGCCGCTGCGGGGAGAAACAAACAGTCAGCAGTGTATATAACAGTGGAGCTTAACCTACAGTTCATCCACCCAAAGCCCTCTCGGGGAACCATCTTGAAGTCGATGCCCTGGTTCCCGTACTCTGCGTCGACGAGATGAGAAAGCCGGACGGCGTCAAACTGAAAGGGAGGGAGGTCAGAGAGCTAGGTTACGATCTAGGCAGAGTAACATACCTTCTCCGGGACGACACCGTTGAAGTCGACGAAAGCGGTGGTCATCCTGATAGCTCTATTAGTATGCAGGATAGAAATGATCACACAGGAAACACGAACATGTAGAGGAACCGGTACGCTAGCCGTTGAGCCTCCTCTAGATACCCGTATCGCTCGAGCCCGACCCAAATCATGATTTGGTGGGGTGGCCATGCGTATCTGACAAGGGATTAGAAGAAAGAAACTGGAGGGCAAGAAAAACCTACGGGTAGTCCCATTGCCGATTCGGCCTGTCTAGCGATATCTTACCCCGCGACTCCTCCGTCCCGGAAACCACACCTCCGAGCACCTCAAACTTCTTCAGCGACTTGGTCCTGCAAAAACGTCAAAAAGGAGATAACCATGAAAGCAGACAGACGCACACAAGCTGCCACGCCTGCTCCTCGCTCGCACACCCCGCCCAAAGCGCCCAGAACGCCGTAACGCTCTCATACAATATCTGCGTCTCCTTCTCTGTATCATAATCGAAATACAGGTTCTTGCTCTCATTCCACAAATACTTGTCAATGATCCCCCGCCTCCACTCCGCCCGCGCAAACCACTCCTCGCTCGTCTGCGGGCGCGCCTTACTCCGCTCGCGCGTGCTCATCGGCCGCGCATACGACTCGACCGAGGGCGGGAACGGCGCGAGCGCAAAGTCCTCCTCCATCTCGAGCTCGTCGTCAAACACCTCCCGGATAGCCGTCCCAATGTCCATCTCGTACTTGTACAGCAGCGCCTGCAGGTCGATCGTCCCCAGGTTCGCGCACCGCTTCTCGAAGCGGTACGTCGTGTCGTGCCCGCTCTCCCGCACGGCGCGGTCGTGCAGGAAGTACTCGTCCAGTGCGGGCTCCTTGAGCAGCCCGTCGTTGTATTTTTCGCTGAACTCGAGCACGGAGAGCCCGTGCTTGAGCGCGAACGGCTCGAGGATGTGGGTGAAATGCGTGGCCTCCGTCTCGGGAGGGATGCCGAGGCCGTCGGGACGGTAGCGCGAGAGGCCCGTCTTGGGGTCCATACGGGGCTCGGCGACCCAGATGGTGTGGTATTCCTTTATCGCCGCTTGGATGGCGCGTTTCAGCCAGGCGCGGTTGGCGACAAGATCCGAGCGGTCGAGCTGGTTGTAGATCTGCAGCGCCATGTCGGTGAGGAACGGCGGCTGCGTGCGGCAGAGGTAGTATGACCGCGACCCGTTGAGGATCTTGCCATAGTGCTTGATCTCAAAGATAAAGTGGTCGACCATGCCCTGCGCCATCGACACCTGGCCGTCGACCAGCAGGCCGAGCGTGATAAAGTACGAGTCCCAGTTGTAGAGCTGCGCGGCGGCCGTTAAAAATTTGATTGTTCAAGCTGCCCATCGCGCACATACCTCGTTGAAACGTGCGCCCGGAACGATGAAAGGTATCCCCTTCAGTGTTCCGTCCACCTCCTTCATCGCGAGCGCCAAGATGCCTGGCTTGGAGTTCAAGCTCTTGACAAATGCGGGGTCGTCCGGGTGCTCAGGCAGGACCTGCACGTCTAGGTTCATGTGCGGCTTCTCCTTCGCGACTTGCCGGTAATACTCCGCCATGGCCGGCTCCCCGTGGGGCACATAGATGCGGGGGTTAACTCGGCCGGTGCGGTTCTTCGGGTCGGCGGTAATAATCTCGAGGCCGTCGCCGTCGATCCTGCGGGTGAGCGAGTGCCAGAACGAGTTCTTGATCATTCGCGATAGTCGGTCGACGGGGTTCTCGGTGAGACGGGCCTCGTCGAGCACGATGCGTTTCCGATTGTGGTCGCGGGCGAGGGCGAGCTCTTGGAGGAGGTTGGAGAGCATGTACGTGCCGCGGATGTCAAAGGTCTTGAACCCGTTGCTCGTTGCGGTCCCTAGCGCCATCATCTTGGGACCCGCGTCCGTGACGCTTATCTGGAAGTCGCCGTCGGTGTCTTCCTGCTCTAGAACGACGCGAATAGTCTCCTCGACGTCAATGAGAAATCGGCGAGGTGCGGAGCTTTTCTCGTCGTGCGACATGCGCCTTTTTCGAAGATGTGAGTCCTCTTGGAAAGCAGGGACCCTCTTGGGATTGTATCCGTGAAGATGGGACTGTAAAGAAGATACTGGAGTCATTACAAGGTCGAAATCGGTGCACAAAGAACACGAACATGGCTATAAGTGCGGGATCGCGTATACGACTCGCCGCCGCCATAGTAAGTAGCTGCATCGACGTGGCCACCGGCTAGGACCTCGTCGGGCACAAATGAGACCCCAGAAGGGTGATTAACGACCGGGGCCATTTCTTGGTGGTGGTGGTGAGTGAAGAAAATATTTGGGGCAGTTTGACGGCCGTACGGGCGCTAAACCCGATTACCTTTTTCGGCCGAACTCGTACCTTTCCGTCAACGTTCACGCGTTCACAATGGCGCGCAGAATGGACCAAAAGACAGCGACCTGACCCTGAGTCGACTCGGAGCTGGAGGATCTCCAAGGGGCTGCTCCTCTGTCGTTTCAACAGCTTTCCAAGTTTCGCGGTCGCTGTTGCTGTAACTTGGACTTGGGGTACATTGCACTATAAGGGCTACTTCTAGCTACTTGGCTTTGAAACCGTCTTCGGCGGCTAGTTCTGGATCTAATCTCCGCTTCATAGGACGGTTATTTGTGTCTGTTTCACGTTGAATGGAAGCAGAAGGCTTGCATTCACCTCTCCAACTTGAAGCCCGCTGTGCGTCATCTGAGGCACAGTCAACTGGCTTTGCTCAGGCTCTTAAGACAACGTGTACTGCCTTGAACCGTACGGGCAGGCAATTATTCAAGTAGAAATCAAGGACCGTGACGTGGCGATGAGGACCTGTCCAGTGACTTAGTTCACCAATTCTCGACTGCCGGCACACAGATCCGTCGAGGGGCTTATCTCGAAAGGTCTCCAGACGTCTCGGACGCGCCATCCAACCGGACTAGAGCATGTAAATTAATGACTTCTACGTGGTCGACTACTGGCTCTTGAACTCCACCCCGCAACGTTGCTCAAGCACCTTGGCAGTGTGGGGCCGCCACCGCAGCTCCCGCTCTCAATACATGCAACTGAGATGAAGAAACGTCCGCTGACCCTGAATCCGAGCTTTCCCTTGCATTCCACCTTTATTTAATCTCCAAATGTCCGCCGTAAGCAGGGCGTTTCATTCGAGATTTCCAGCGAGCTAGATCCTTGGTATGTGCTCAATGTGTCCTTCGTATTCAAGCTCCCAATGGGGAATCTATGAGTATCAAATGATTCAAATCGAGAACCTGCAGATCTCGACGTTTTTTTTGTTATTAAATCAGAATGCAGATCTCGACGTTTGACGGCTGCAATCGGGCCGCATCTCCGATGTTCAACTTCAGTTTTCAACCATAACCTCTTTTCGTCGTTCAACGGGGAAACTGCCTATTAGTACTCTCCGCTCTTGAGGATGTTGGTCAAGCAATTTATTTCAAAAGGTAAAAAGGCCAAAATACGAAGGCTGGAATGAAACAGGATAAATCTATTTTGTCAACCCCCTTGACAAGAACAACGGGGTTGACATATAGACTTTTTCTATTTGGCAACCCCCTGCCGTACAAGATAAGATAAGATTTCAAACCATTTTTGAGGCAACTCCACTGTTTTCAGAGGCAAAGAGGGATTTTTCGTCCCTCAAGAGTGCCAAATACTGTTTAAAGGTGTAGATGTGCTCCCCCTTTTTTCTCCCAATTTTTCTGGGGCATCCCACATCATTTCAGTGGTTCAAACCAAGTTCAAACGACAGAACGGCAAAAATCCTGACTGATTTCGATGGGAGGGCCACCAAAAAAAAATGAGAGGCTACATGGCCATCTCTGATCAATGTATGGGGATTTATTACATGTTCTTACACTTGGGGTGGTTTGTGGGCCCAGTTCGAGTCCTTGCCACCGGTAGGGTCCACCCTCATCTGGATTGCCCCAGTCTGGTTATTCCTACCAGAGATTTTGTAATTTGATTGTTTCTGCGACGGTGGCGATGTGCCTGGAAATGATCGTGTGGTCGGTGAAAAGGGAGGAGGGTCCGTGTACGCGGGCGCGAACGGTTTGGTCTGTTCACTCGTCGTTCCTTTATTTGACATAACAAATGTGGGATAAGGGATGTGCTTTGGTGAGAGGTGGTAGGAGTGTGTGTTGGAATAAAAACCGAAACACCCGTGCACCGCCAAACAGCTGTATGGTCACTGAGGCGGAGTCTCACTTCCGCAACAGCATACAGCTCTCTATAGCTTCCAATACATCTCTCGCTCACTCCAACTCATTCATCTCACGCCCGCTGTTTTTCTCGCACTGCCTACTTATCCCCTTCTGTGTTCAATAGCTGTTCCATTTAGTTTGCCTTTTGTTCAAGTACACAAGGAATCCTATGCGTTTGCAGAGGGTCACCGAGCTCCACTTTGTCCCTAGGCTCAAAAACCAACAGTGTGTGTGTATGGAATGAAGAAAGACTGTGTTAATTGACGGGCTTTTATAGGATTTGAACAGGCCACAAGGCAGGGTGGCTCAGGGTGTCAGGCGAGTGCTGTAGTCTTGATGCGTGTGTCGTCAACATTTTCTCTCGAGTTGTTTTTGATACGGCGCTACGTCTCATTGAGTAGTCCGAATGAATCAGAGTGAGACAACAACGTGGGTTGGAAAAACAAGGTCAATCTCATTGAGTAGTCCGAATGAATCAGAGTGAGACAACAACGTGGGTTGGAAAAACAAGGTCAATCCGGCGGCTCAAGTTCGAATCATTTTTCATCATGCGGATCCAGTGAGAAGTTATCATGATTTTCGGACCTCAAAGAGAGGTGTGGCGTCTCATTCTCTGTAATTGAGGAACTCTGCCTGCTAGTGGTGATTCGAATGGCTACCTGGGGCCCCAGATAACCTGAGAAAAGATGGTTCATAGTTGTTCAAACTTATCGTGTGAGCACAAATAAAAGTACTTGTTGTGCTCAGGTAAGGCGAAAGGACTTGTTAGAAATATTTTCAAAGATGTGCACGACGAACTACTGCTGGATTTTCAAGGCATAGAACAAGCACAGAAGGAAATTTGTTACGACGATCAATGTTGAAGGTCGAGACCGGTGTTTATGAAATTCCTCGCCAATAGACAGTATACGTACATATTTTCTTGCTCACTGGACAAGCAAAGAGGATTGAAAATTAATGAACCCACTAAATCCCCCTGGCCCCAGGAAGCTCTTCCCTCAATTACCTAATTGACAACTAGGAACCCAGATATGGAATTTGTGATCGAGAAACACGTGCCAGTACGATGATGTCATTATGACATGTGCACATGATTTTTGACACTCTGTCGTCCACGATCCGTTGTGCCTTGTTCCGTGTATCGCTGGGCTCGCAAGGATGAAGAACGAGTCCATTCTCCCGGTTCATCGCCCAGAAAGGCAGCTTGCCTTCAACTCCCGGGTTGACCGAGCCCCGAATTCCCCCAACCGCTTACCCCTTGGTGAGCATTGGCACTTTGCGGCAATTTTTTTCTTTCAAACTCTGAACTTGTCTTGACTAGTTGGGCGCCTCAAAGATAGTGCAGTTGGGGATTATCTTTACAAGCTATGGCGCATTTGCACCACGACTCTCGAGGGCTCACTCTCCGAGACCTTCAAGCTCGTTAGCAGCGACGACAGCGACGATGCGCGAACGTCGGCAAGCGGCATGAGCAAGGTCGCGGCAAAGGTCGGAGAAGACGAATCGTTTTTGGACGCCATTGTGGTCGACAACGACGACCACGTAGAAGACAAGCCAGCCTTGCATCAGTCCGATAGCTCGCAGCGCTCCGGTCAAGGCGGCAGCAATTCTACCGGTCTCGGGATGCACAGAACGGACTACTATGCGGGCGATGACCGGCACTACCAAGGCGGCCTCAAGTCGTGGCTCTTGTGTGCGCGAATATCTTCTGAGCCGACGTGTGCATACTCAGAGTTATTTCGTAGATCGCGGCTGGCCAGAAATCGTCGACTTTTTTGAGCCCAGATTTCCAGAGCACGAGGAAGAGTTCCAAAGACAAAGCTGGCATTCAATCAAGCTCCTTGCCTTGTGAGTTTTGTTGCATATCCAATTTGGTCACATCTGACGCCTTCCGTGGTAGTTCTGCTTCACTATGTGCGCGTCCGTGTCGTGTAAATGTCAAACCCTCTAACATCAGTCACTAGTCATCGTTTTGAACTGGGTGCTTTATCTCATCCTCAACAACGACAGCAACAGAGCAAGTGCTTATGGCCGAGTGCGTCCATTCCAATGTTTGTGAATGTCGACTGATATTCCAGCAGTATGTTTTCGTTAGTATTCTTAATCACTCAGGATTCTTGTCCTAATATTCGCAGTGGGTCGGCTTCTCGATCGTGACCGTTCCCGTCCCATTCATGATCGCGCTCGATATGCCGCGAAAGTACCCAACTACTTTCCAGATCATCTTTTGCATATCAGTATGGTATTGCGCGTTTGCAGAGCTCATTCAGATGCGGTTGTGCCACTTCTTTATCCCAGCACTGAAGTTCCAGTGCGCCAGAAAGGTTTGTCCCGCTTCTCGAGACTCGACGAAGTCCCTCACCCCTTTTATAGGACTTTTTGGCAGCGAGTAAGTTTTGAAAAGCTTCCTCGGTCAACCTTTGACAATGAAATCCCAGTGTATTACGCCACCGGCTACCCGGCACTCATGATGTTCATCTGCAGCAAGCGTCTGTACAACTTCATTGCGCAGCTCATCTACTTCATTCTCCTCATCGTCTTGGTTATTCCCGTGCAAGGCATCTTTGCCCGAAATGTGGTCGCTTTCGTGCGTTTCTTCTTCTTTCACTGCGCTTGCTGCCTCACACTTGAACTAGGCCGTGTTCTCGATCTTCATCCAGGGCTTGCATTATACCATGGAAAACGTGAGTCCATCGGTTGACACTCCGCACTCACTGGGTTGACTGGAGCAGGCCAGACGCAAGATGTTCCTCCTTGCGCTACAGCTCAAGCAAGCGTTCAGGGCGAAGCATAAAGCAAGACTAGCAGAATCCAAAGCCAGCTTCACCAAGCGGAGGTCAGTGTCTTTAATGACCCCGCCAGCTTTCGACTCAGCAGCCCCAGATTTGCCAATTATATCTTCCACGAAGTCCGGGTGCCTCTGAACAACGCCGGTGTGTTTTACTTCGCTATCTTTGTTGTCGTCAAGGCTCACAATATCTCCCCAGTGCTCGCTTTCCAGCTTCTTCAATCCGGGAACGCGTTCAAGGAGGATTATGCCAAGAGCACCGAGATCTACGCTTTGGAGCAGGGTCTGAAAATGATGAAGACGGTTAGCGAGTTCCTCTCCTCTCATGGCCCGATAACTTAGTGGGGTCCTCAGGTTTTGAATGATGTCTTGGACTTTGAGAGTGTGTTGTTTTGCTGGCTTGGAGATTCCCTATCTTACACTTTCGCGTCAGAAATGGACTCTGGCCACTTCGAGACCGTCCCGAGAGTACGTATGCCACGCTCTTTTCGACTTGTCTGGCTAACCAGCTGAACTACAGCCGTTCCCTCTCCATCACTCGATCCGCGCCATCCTCGATCAAGTCGAGGTACAGACGGGTGCACGTCAGCTCATTTTGGACCGCGCATTGGATGAGCGGATCGATACTATCCCAATCCTCGAAGACCCGAGTAGATCGCCGGAGCCCGAAGGGCTATGGGTCCTCGGCAGTGAGCTGCGTCTGCAACAGGTGCTCACGAACCTCGCGACCAACGCCGTCAAGTACACCCCCGAAGGCGGCGGGCGCTCCATCCGCATATCCACGGAGTTCCTAGGGATATCGACGCGGGACGAGTTGCCAGGGAACCCGCCCGATATCGAGCAGGAGGCGGAAGCGGAGGCGGAGGCGGATCATAAGCATTCTACGGAGAAAACGACGGACCTGACGCGCGTGGGGGTGGGGTCGGAGCCAAGGCATATTGGGAGCGGCGGTGGCGGTTCCGGGGGGCCGTCCCTGGTGCGTAATGGGAGCGCGGGCGCGCAGACGCAGTGCCTCAACTTCCGTTTGGTGGTGCACGATTCCGGCCCTGGGATAAAACCCTCCGACCTCGTCGAGGACAGGCTTTTCCAGCCTTTCGTTCAAGTATGTCGCTCTCGTGACTCCTTCCCCACGTCTTTCTTATACGCCTTTGTAGACGACCGTTGGCCAGTCGAGTGGATCAGGTGAGACACCGTTCGCCGTCTGTGTTCTCTGGCGGCCTCTAACCAACGTTCAGGCACCGGGCTTGGTCTGGCTATCGTTAAGCAAATCGTGAGGCTAAGTGGTGGACGGCTGGTGCGTCTCCATGTTCTTCATAAGGGCTTGTCCTGACATTGGTTAGGGCGTCACATCACGACGAGGCGAGGGGTCCAAGTTCTGGATAGAGCTTTCGTGGGTCGCGCTCCGCCGCCCATTTGGCCCACACACTGACAGCCCCTTCTCACCCTAGCTACCCCATCGCCTCCGTTGCCGAAATACAGGCATCACGGGAGGTTAATGCCCTCACTTCGACGCGACCTCAGTACGCGCAGCGTACCAAGGGGGATTCTGGCTTCATGTCTGGGCCGCTGATTCCGTCCACACCGTCAGTGGCCTCAGGAGGGACTACTGCGGCTTTTGCTGCCGCTACTAAAACTACGGCTTCTCCGCCACAACCGCCTGAGCAGCGGGCGCCACTCCCGCCACGGTATGAAAGCAACCCGGATGTAACCCTAGAGTCGCCACCAATACCCCCAGCGGCACCATTAACGCCACTGGGCTCAGTCGTCTCTTCGACCGATCCACTAATGGTCCTGGTGGTGGACGACGACGCGGTCACCCGCGTACTGTCTTCAAAGTAAGCCCCCTTCATCCTTTCCTCGCTGTTGGTTTACTTATGTCGCTCCTAGACTATTAACGAAGCTCGGGTGTGTGGTGCATACCGCCAAGGACGGGCGGGAATGTGTAGATATGGTTTTGGGTGCAGAGCCTAATACTTATGACCTGATCTGCCTCGACAACTTCATGCCTGTAATGACGGGCGAGGAAGCGGTGAAAGAGATCAGGTCACACGATAGAGACGACTTTATCGTGGGCTGTACCGGTTCGTCGCTCAGCCTCCTTGCTCTCCGCTCTGCCCCTAACTTGATTCACTCCAGGTAACGCCTTGACGGAAGACCAGGACAGTTATCGAGAAGCAGGGGCAGACGAGGTTATGGTTAAGCCTGTTATGATCCAGTGCGTGGTCTGCGTCTTTGAGTGTGGTATTGAGATTGACTCCTCTCTCATTGTAGCGACTTCAAAAGACTAATACAGCTCGCGCATCAACGACGCCTCGGACGACGGTCTCGAGCCCCGTCATGATACCCGTCGCTCACGTGTTGCACCCTTGACTGACGTTGGTCGGCTTGCAGCCCACTGTTTACGACTGCCGCTCTCTTACGAACGAAATACATGACCACTAAAACCCACTAAAACCAATTTCGTTACATATCTAATCGCATTATACATTATTCATAGGGCTTAGGGATTTTTCTTTGTACAATTATTTAGGGCAGTTACATCTATGCTACATACACGGCATACACGGATTCAATTTTTTTTTCGCTTTTGGCCCTATTCAATGATGGCGTCAAAAACCAAAGGCGCCAGTCAGTCCGACTCAGTCGCGTCTCAACGCACTTCCATCGTCGAAGTATGTCAGGTCCAGCGACCGAGCCCAGATCCCTTGTCGGGAAACTGCATGAGCATGTGAGTGTCATGTCTCTTTCTTTTCATTTTTGTGAACTTCTCGACACAACTTACAGCTAGCAGACAAGTCTTCGCAAACTGTGGCCATGGACGCTGTCACATTTGTGGCCCTGGATTTACTTGAGGGGACAATCACCGCTCTTGCGGGCTGCCCAGCACACGAGCTTGAACCCAATCTTCACCGACTTCGAGCGTACTTCGACGCCGAAGATCTCCCGCCAACAGGATCCCACTTGCATGACCTACTCTCAATAAAGCACGCTATGGTGGCCTTTCAGGGCTTGGATTGCGTCTTACGTGAAGCGCGACACCATCCCGCGGTTCAGCCCATAATTCTTGCCAGTCTCCGGGAGGTCTGGCCCTCCGTTTGGCGCTACTTGGAGGTGATCGAAAAGAACTCTCTATGTGCGAACGAGAATCCCCTCGTCCCAGAAATAAATGGACCGCTCGTCATGAAGTTCACGGTGCCTTCGATCTGCAATTTTCTGAGGCAGTCCGCGCTGGCCGACACGATGGAGGGCTCGGGGGTTCATGCGTTCTTTGTGCGGTTGTGGTTTCGCCTGGCCACCGATGAGAGATGCGAAGAGTGGCCTGACGGTTTTTGTGGCACCGGGTTCAATAATTCTGTGCCTACTGAACCTAACCCGATCCGCGAGCAAGTCATCGCTCCTTTGGGAGGTGAGGTCAACGTCGCGAAAGCGGCAGTCTGTCATCTTCGGAACGCGATGTGCTCCATGGATCGGGGTGAAGAGGAAAGCCTTTTTTCATTCCAAACCGTATTGGTCATACCGCGCCTGGCCATTGTCCCCGAGCTGGCGTATGCGCTACTGGCTCAGAATGCCATACGCCATGTTACTCGCGCAATGCTCGCATTCGCTACCCTCCCACCGACAGGGCTTCAAACCGACGCTCTCAGTGCGTCTCTGTCGTATGTCACCTCAAACATTGCCTTCACGGATAGTATTACGTGGGTGACCCAGGCGCTGAATGCTGGGATCCTCATTGTCCTACTACGATATGAGACATTGTATACCTCGAGTGACCCATACATCACCCGCAGAAATGTTCAATTACTCGAGGAAATCCTTCCGCGATATCTCATCTTCCTATCGGTGGTTCAGTCGGCGCGCAAAGCAGTAAAGAAGGCGAAAAAGTCTGGAGCAGCCAACGGCATCTCTCGAAGCAGTGACGTTTGGGCCGCTTGGGTGTTATTCGGATATCTCGTGGAGCAACGCGTGGAGCTCGCCGGCAGGTCGGCGCGACAGAAAAATGTTTGCAATCGGGTAAGGAAACTGATTTCGTCGAACTCCCTTACGTTGCTAACGCCTCCTTTCGTAGTGCGGCCGGATTGAACCCAAACGACGAGCTTTCCGGCAGTGCTCAGGATGCACCGACCTGTATTACTGTTCGTCTGATTGTCAACGACACGATTGGGATGCCCAGCATCGCCAGGACTGCAAGAAGATTCAACGAAACCGCCGAGGTATATTTGCATGATTTAACCCTTCAATATCAGGAGCTGAACACGCGTACAGCCGGATGTATTGTCAACTCGTCCGAGTCGGACTACGCATCCGTTCCTGCATTCGTCAGACAGGACTTCAAAAACTTAGGTGTCCGCGACTTGTGCCGAAAATCCTGGACAAAAAATACCCCCGAAAAACCAACGCTCTTCCTCGACTACGGAGTCTATCCCCCAACGGTCGAGACCTGCGAAGATCTCCATGATCTTGAGGGTCCAACGCGGCTAGACCTCGTCTGTGTCCACATCAAGTTACCAAACGCAGAAAATACGTGGTTTACGCTCCGTTGTGACCCACAGGAATATAATCGGACGGATCGATTGATCGCAACGTTGTCTTCTGGGTTGGTGGTAGCACAGGCAGAACCTGGGCCTGAACGCGAACAGGATTGGTTGAAGGACGACTCGGTTGATACAGACTCGGACTCTGGGTGGGAAACCGAGGACGACGAAGAGGAAGCGGGAACTTAGATTAATTATATGGCAGACATTTAACTTTATTTGCATACCTTCAACCGCCGACGGAGAAAGCAATAATACGAGGTCATGGTTCAATTCTCCGAAGTTTCCAAGATGCTTGATGATTCCCGAGATACAAGTACAGCTGCGGTGCTGATGATTCCCAAAATGCAAGTGTTGTAAAATAGAGGAGGGGGATAAAACACTGTACATTCTAGTAGACAACATCCCAGTATTTATACCTCCTACGAGTACAATGAGTAGGTAGAACAATCGCAAACTGTACAATGCTGAGTTCAAACTCCATAACTACGGACACAATGGTGGCGCGCGAAACACGGAGTAACGACGTGTCCAGACGCGTCTCGACGCGTCTCCATGACTCCAATTTATGGCTGTGGGTCCAACGTGTCAGCTAGACATGTATAACGCGTTTCACCCGCGTCCACGGCGCGTTGGTTCCACGTTCTCGTCGCGCTCACGTGGCTCTGCCGGGCTGATAAATAATTCCTCGGACTCGTGTCCGGGCCAATTCCAACAGCAAGCAGCGCTGAAAAATTGGTGAGCTTTGTTGGTGAGTTCAACTGTACGTTCCCACAGTCACGTGCAGCGAAACCTTGCTCTTGACCACCACCTTGTGCTTTTGATCATGCCAGCTCCCACGTCCGCTGAACTCAAAGCTCAAGGAAACGCGCTCTTCGGCGCAAAAAATTATAAGGAGGCCGAAAAAAAAATACACCGGGGCCATCGAGGCTGGCGATGAAGTCGCCGATCCCAAAGGTTTGGCGATCCTGTACGCGAATCGCGCTGCATGCAGACTCTCTTTGAAACGGTTCGTATATTCATGGACGCGGAATAGACAGTTGACACAGGCGGTAGATATCTGGATGCCGAACGCGATGCCACTAAAGTTCGTGATGCCTTGTCCGAGCCTGAGTTTGGTAAAATTGACCCCACTGAATAGGCAGCGGTCCTGGATTCGACTTACGCGAAGGCCTTTGCTAGGCTCGCTACCGCCCAAGATGTTTGTTTCCCAGTTTTTGAATGACCCATGTCTGATCTCTTCGAATCAGGGCCAACGCAAATATGACGGCAGCAAAAAGAGCTGGCAGGACGCGTTAGACGCGCTACCGAAAACAGATCTTAAACCAGCAGAGCAGGTCCAAAAATCGCAGTATGAGGCTGGTCTGGCAAGCGCGACCGCTGCCTTGATCAAAATCCAGACTACTGTGATTGACGGGACTGACCCCCATACTGGTCCGGCCTTTATCCACGGCCAAGGGCGCATGCCTTGGGAGATTGCTGCAAGTATCATTCCTCGTCTGAGAGAGGAAGTTGCAAACAACCCAAATCTCCTCACTAGCAGTGTATGTTGTTCACCCACCGTCTCCAGGTTTCTGCGTACACTCAAAACACTCAAATCATTCAGGCCTGGGTCATCCACTATGCTTACGACGTCTGAAAGTTCACTTTTTACGCCCTCCGGCCATTAACAATTCCTCAGGAGTTCGCCAGAGGTCTGAAAGAAATGGCGGACTTGCGCCCTCTCGGCAACCTAATGAAAGGGAGTCTGGGAGCGATAGACAGCCTCTCGAACGCTGTAATGCGCGATCTCCGGGTGTTCCATATGACCGACAACGCATTTATTAGCAAGTACAATAAGCAAAGTAGGTCTCGTTCACCTGCTCAGGTTAGTTACTCATGTGTCCTCAGTTATCTTCGAAGCCCAGGCACGCAGGGCCTGGACCGAAGGCGGGCCTGAGCTAGTCATCCGAGAGGCCCTTGCCCGACAGCGTGACGAAGGGTGGAACAGTGCTCGCCCGGCGGTTGCGCTCACCGTCCGGTGATTTTTTTTTTCGAACTCCTTGTTCAAGTATTAACATTATTTCTAGCGCTTGGATCATGCGCGGGACGTTTGAAAGCGGCTTGAGTCGCAACCACCACGTTGCTGCAGAGTTATACAAAAATGCTCTTGATGTCCTTCACAGGCTCAAAGAGCACTGGATTCTCGAGTCCAAAGAGAACCGCGGCGCGGTCTTTGAACAAAGTTTCATTCTCGGCGTCAAACATCTGTATATTGATGCGCTCATGCATGTATGGCGGGCGTAAATTTCCTCCCAGGTTGCGTGCGCTGACCTTTCTTACATTAGACGTACGACCGAGCGAGCCCATCTACGGAACTGCTGGAAAATCTTCTGCGAGAATCAGACCTCGTTATCAAAGAGGTTGATCAAGAGCTTCGGCACCCTCCACGGTATGAGGTCGATCCCGGCTTTGTTAGTTCCTTCTACCTATATCCTCGTGGCCAAGCCTACACGTTAGTTGTCTGTTTTGACTTCCCTTCGCGGCTCAGCAGTCACATACAGCATAAAAGGATTTTGTTATGCCGAAATGGCGAAGAGAGACGGGAGTGACTATTCGGTCTTCTTCCACAAGGCGGCCCAAGAGTATCTCAAGGCGACTGAATCCTTCCCAGTCGACGACGAGCAACACCCTTGTACTTGCACAGTCCTCTTTTACGCATGCTCGACTCAGCTCATCCCCTTTCACAGACTTTCTGAACGTTGCTCTCGACCACATGTCGCAAGCTCACTCATTTTCCATCCGCGAAATACTGGATGTCATGAAGCGCATCAGACTCTCCATCCCGAAGGCCAAGGAGATCTGGCAGCGCTCTGCCTTGACCTCTGAAGGTCTTTGGACCGTACTTGAGAGAGTCGCGAGTGATGAGCAGGCATTGCGCAACCGGGTTGCCGAGGGGAAAGTCACCATGGACTCGACTGCTGGTCGTGAGCCGATCTAGTCAATATAATTGCGTCCACTCCTTGGAATAATCGAATACTGTACATAAATAATTCTCAATCGGCTGAGCGTCAATTGGTTGAACTTCGGCTCAACGTCAATCTCAGTCGGTTGTGAACTAGCAAACCGGGGCCAATGAGAGTCTATATAATTCGATATTGGTTGCCAGGGGGTACGTCTGGAGACTACGAGTAGAAGAGGTGTGTCTCTTCACCGAGACCAGTCGTTGAATATTTTCGGTACATTGATCGCAAGTTGAGGCAGCGAATTCAACCTATCAACCGTGAATCAATATTACAGACATCATGAAACTGAATTCAACGACGAACAAGGGCAGAAGAGGATCGGATATCACTACATGAACGGATTGAATGAAAAGATCAAAGGAAGAGCTAGAGCAGACGTACATTCCAAGAGGTTAAGATGATTCAGAGTCGTAAGAATCGTCTGAACGATGATCTTGCGCAACCTCTGGACCATCGAAAGAAAATTCGGGAATTGAGGGAAACGTGCTGCGGTAGGTCTCCTGAGTTGCTTTTGTTTTGCCGGTGAGGTGGATTGTGCGTAGTTTGCACCCAGATTTCGATATGAAGGATGTCAGTGAATCGATAGGATGCTCGAGGAATTGTTCCGGGATATGGAGCTCGCGAAGAGCAGGAACGATGAAGGTGTGTAGATACCCACTCGGAGGCACGTTTGAGGAATTCGAGAGAAAACTCAACGACTCCAAGCACGGAAGAGTCACATCGGCGGGGCAAGTGGTGTCACGGAAGACGATGGGATATAACTGGCAGTGAATCAAGTTGGGTGTTTGTTGCAAAGTTGAGAAACAGGGTTGAGGGCTTATGAAAAGCAATTCTAGCGAAGTCAGCTGCGCCCATGGTAGAACAACATTTTGAGCAGCGGGGCCGTCGAGGATGACTGAGCGCAACAGAGGCGCCTCCCCAAAGATCATGGGGTTGTGACCATGATTGCCGAAAAATAATTTGAGGTGGCGGAGAAGAGGCATCGGTGCCTCAAATGGGAGACGGGGGATCTCCAACAGGTCAAGCGTTAGATGCTCCCAGCGTGCGCGGTGAGGAGTCAGCGCAGCGAAGAGTTGTAGCACCCAAGCATCCAATATCGTTGCACCGCAGTCGGTCCACACGATTTTAATGGAAAGTGGACAAGAGCGGGACCTGCTCAGCCAGTCGTGGGTTTCGTGCGTCTGTCGGGCGGCATAGAGTTCGGGGTGGAGGGGTAACGAAACAGCCCTCCAGAGGTCGGGAGTAGCCAGCGCTATTTCTCGCCATTTGTGACAAATATGTGTTAGATTGAAGGGCGAAAGGATCCCGGCAGTAGGCGGGCATTTTGGGTAGACTGGGAGGAAATGGATGAAAATCTGTGACACGATTTCGTTGGGGAGGGTGAGGACGGGGTATTTGTAGGCGTTGATTCGATCCTGTACTCTGGGTCCGCACCCCGGAGAGGGAGCGCTCAAGAGCGAGAATTTCGGCGTCCAAATCTGCGACGCGAATGCGGTCCGCCTCAAGTGCGCTCATCGCTGGGGGAAAGTTGAGCGCGTCTAGCATGACTTCGAGGCTTTCTACCTACCGCTGGTGTAGCGGATAGTGATCAGTGCAGCATGAGAACCAAGTGAGGAGTTGGTTGACAAGTCGGAAAGCTGTGCCGGCCCGTTGTCCCGGCTATCAGCCAAACACGTCCACAACAACGCGTCTCTGCTCCGCGCCACGACCTACAAATTTCAATTCTCTCCGCAATGATAATCTCAATAAACTTCCCCACCTCATCCGCCTCTTCATCCACACCCAAACTTCCCCCAGCGCTTGCCAAAATATCGCACGACGAGCTCGTGCTCATCGAGCTGCAAGGCGCGCTCGAGGTGGAGTGCACGCACGATGGGGAGCGCGATGGACGTCTCGTGGGGCGGCTGTGTATTGACGAGGCTGGTGTGCGTTGTGTTCCTCTTCATCTTAAAAACAAATTGAATGAATGGTCCTGACGCGCCGCACTCAGAAAAAACCCACCTTGATGATCGGACACCACCTCCTCGAGGGCAAGGTCGCGCAGCTGCCCAAGCCGCTCGCGATCCTCCAGCGTGTCCCGAACGTGGACGCCGACGCGATGGACTGCGACGACCCTGAGGACTCGGGCTCACAGCGCGCAGAGACAAGCGGGACGGCGGTGTCATGGGACGCGATCGCGGTCATCAAGCGCAAGATCGTGTTCGCGAAGCGTCCGATGCCGATTGTGGGGCGGCCTCAGGCGTAGCCGCGAATCGTGGAGTCGCGTTCAGGACCTCGGACCAAGATGGGCCTGCGCATTTTACGCGACAACACCAAGACAAGACTGATGTATCTCTGTATCTGTATCAATAGCTGCTTTAATTCTGGGAGTCCTTCCTCCCGCGACATCGGGGTCCGTCCAGACGCGCAAACGATGCAGTGGCCCGGCGTCGGAGTAAGATAATAATATTAACATCGGCTCCACGAGCTGTCAAGGGGTCGGGGCGGGTAAAACGGGAAACGGGAAACGCTTAACGGATAAGACTCAGGATAATATATTAGCTTGGCGCGGTCCATTTCGGAACATACCAAGTTGTAGCGTACAGTACACCGGCGGTGTATAATATTGCGCTACACCGCTACCTGGACTCTTGGCGAGGCTGTAGATCTCGGATGCCAATAGCAGCTTGGAATGGTAGCTGTAGCATACTGAGTTGACGCGTGTACGTTTCTCAACGGGACCGCGCCGGAATACACATTCCTTCCCTCCTTCGCGCCATCCGCGCATTCGCATCCGCAAGCAGTCTAGCTCTGTCTAGAAGCATTGATCGGCGATTGGAAAGTAACCTAAATCCATTGACCGTGAAGGCTCAAAGTGGAGATAAGTAGGTAGCCAGGCATATTATTCCGACGCGATTCGCGTGTACGAGTGCAAGAGGCTCACAACTCGAAACTGTACAAATACTATATCATTATCTCCAACGCGGTCATCAAAATCGTACAAAGGCAAAAAGGCGATAAACGACGCGGCGGTGGTACAAGAGGGAATGTCTAACGAAGCGGGTGGTGGTGGCTGCGTCGAGGTGGAATGTATATGGTACGTGATGATACAATGCTGGTGCTGATGTTAATTTTTCGAAGGTGGTGATACAGTCCAAACGGCGGTTGCGGGTATCCTGCCGCGGACAACAACGGGTGGACGAATGAACGAAGCGGGTGGAGTGGAGGGACGACGATCAATTGAAGCCGTCAAAGTGGCCCTTGAGGATACGCTCGCCCATGGGGGATGGGGCCCTGCGCGGACGACCGTCGGCGGCACTGAGGGTCGCCGCGCGGCGGGGCTTGCCGTTGTCGCGCCCAAAGGGGAGGCTGCTCTGCGTCGGGCTCACGGCCGTGTTCGGCGGGGCGTTGGGCGGCGAGCGTTTGCCGTCAGTGGGCTGGCATCAAGTCGTCAAGTCAGCACTATCACAAGATAACGCAACAGGCAACGCGCACCGCCATGAAAGCGTTGCTGCTGAGGGAAAGGCGGCGGAGGAGCCCCTGGCCACGCTCGTTGCGGGAATCGGGCAGTGCGCTGTTGGGGGCCTGGGCGAAGCGCTCGGCGACGGCAGTGCTGGCACGACGGGCGTGCGACGCAGCCGGAACCTCTCTCGCGTCCCCTTCGTCTTCTGCATTCGTCTCAACCTCCATTCATCCAAATTGAAGACACTACACACCCTCAAACACAGGCGGGGCACCAAACTTGCGGAACGGGAAGGTGCCAGGGGATTTGGAGGGCGACTGGGCGAGGAAGTAGGAGAGAATGGGGGAGGAGCCGGGGGAAGGGATGGTCACTCGCGGGGACGCTGCGGAGGTGGACATAGGGGTGGGGATCTCGGTGGGGGAGCTCGCGGACCCGGAGGATTCGCCAGAGGAGACTGACAAGGAGCGAGGTCTACCGCGCGGAAACGCAGAGGAAACGATAGGGATTGGCTTTGTGGCAGAGCGTTTTTCGGTGGGGGAGCGGGGGTTCGACATGGTGGTTACAAGTTAAGGTCGGATTCCAAATCTGGCCCCTTTATATTCCTGTGGACTTACCATATATGGGCATCATCACGTGCTGCTTATTGTGGAACCAATCTGCAGATCCCCGATTCTCCACACAAAAACAGTTCTCGACTCCACTAGGTGCTATGGGAATCGCTTCGGACGCAGGTCCATGGGGGCAACGAATAAGTATCCATATCGAAATCGAAAGATATCGAACCGCCAGACTGCCCCAGACACAACCCAGCACGGTCCAGCGTCACCACGGCATTCTCCGGAGAAGACTGTGCTCGTCCGCCGCAATTCCATTCAATCTAGTATATGTGTTAAACCACCTCGTATTTTACGCCCTCGTTGACGAAATTCCACACCGTTATCGCAGCATTTCAAACTTCCCCGCGTCGCCCCTATTTACCCCGCATTCTTGGATAAACACGTGCCTGATAACGTTCGCTTCTCCCCGCTTTATCTTGCCGAGCGAAGCGATAGCGGTCTTCTGCTTGCTTCAGCAGCCTAGCCCGATATTAATTTCAAATCGTCTTTGAGGGCCCAAGCGGAAGAAATCCTGTCGCTTTGAAATTTTGCTAATTGAAGACCCAGCATTGCGACTTACGGCATGTGCTCAAGATGCGATTCCAGGCTCGTGTGACCTGCTAGACGTGTATTCCTGTCCTGCTGTTGGCTGCAGTCTCCCTGAAACACATCAGCACCCTTCCCCGAAGGCAGCCCTAGTCCCCGACGAGGTCCGCGCCGTCCCAACGTCCCAAGCGCGTCACGGCAAAGGACGCGGAGGAAGGGACGTTTTGTCAAAATTTTAACGTTGGGCAGACCAGCTGACACCCTGCATCTAAAATGCAGTGCTTCTGTCCATACAGACCCCGAATCCAATTCAATCTGGGATCTTGGATCCGGCTCAGAGCGGTTGGCTTCCACGCTCAATTGACTGAGCGCTCAGCTGACGCGGGGTGAAATGCGTATCATACGTACAGGAATTTAACCGCCTGGTCTGTGCGCAGCCGCTTATGGGAGGAGTGGGATTAGACGAATCTGCGGCGGGTGAGAGATAACGACGGTGCAGGTTAGGAGTCGCATAATTCATCCGCGAATGATTCCATTCGCGGCATCTATCGGAGATATCCACATATGCAACTCGAATGCAGACACGGTAGCCTCGGAAGCGCAGTGAGACAGCAAGCGGCATCCCTTAGGTCACCGAGACTCTTTGGTACATCGCTTTAAGTTTGTCCCCCGAACGCCGTCGTCGTCATCGACCAGCCGCTCGTCCGGTGGCGAAATCAACGCAGCACGCCAGCGAGCGAGCTTGAGCTAGCCTTGAACCAGGTAGTTGATATGTATGGCAGGCAGTGAGACGACGCCGTCCATTCCATCCGTGCGTGGAAAGAAGATCTTCGCGAACTTCGAAGCCAGAACACATACATTACACATCGATGCACCAAATTAAAACTGGCGTCAGAGCGGCTGCCAATCGCAATGTGGAAATTGGCACGGCACAGGGTAGCGCCGGCTCCTTGGGTTGGCCGTTAAAAATGGTTATATGTAGGCCAGGGCAATGGCCGCGGCGAGAGCTCGTCGTGGGTAGGGATGCAAGGTGTCGAACGGAAAGCAGAGGGGCATGGATTGAATGACCGCTACGCGGAGGAAGACTGCGGAACAATTGCACGACAGACGACAGGAGGAGGACGAGGGTGTATTAGTGCAGAGGTCCCTATAAGGAACAAGCAGGAGAGTTTGTTTCGAAAGGAGAACACAGGCACCGAGATTAGGCCGCCCAGAAGTCCGGGATCACGAAGGGCGTATCGGAGGCCTAGTATGATACGATATGTGTATCATCGAAGACGCACACTAGTGGGATTTTTTGTGCACATACACCGTTTTGGATTGCAAAACGCAAATGCTGTCGAGCGAAGACGCGCATAAAGTGCAGCTAAATTTTGCAAGAAAGCACTGCCGAAGGAAGACAGTACATAGTGGAGATTGAGGGTTGAAATATAGCTAGGACGCCCAAGATTGGAACCAGATTGGAGATCAGAAGGAATGCGTGGAGATCCAGAACGAGGGCGTTTGAGCGTAAGAACGGGATTTCGAATCATATTGGACAGATAGAACATCGTATGTTCGTACCTGGATTCGACCTAGTTTGCGGGATATTTGTTTGCTTCAGATGGAAGGTATGATGAAAGACGCACCAGTCTGGAAGCTGAGGCCGGTGCTTCAGTTTAGGTTGATGAGTCAGATGTAACATGAGTAGCGTAGCTGAAACAAGAAGCGAGTATCAGGAGGTTGGAGTTGGATGTGAAGAGTGCCTGTAGAACTACTAGAAGACTCGGAAGGACTCGGAGGGGTCGAGTGTTGGTCGAGTGTGCGAGTCCTAGTCCGGCTACTGACTCGACTCGGGAGCAGAAAGAGAAGGAAGTCCATGCAGGCCAAGAGGCGAGGCCTCGTGGAGAGGAACGAGCCGTGCAGCATGAGAGTCGAGTCGAACTAAGAGTTTCCATTTTGGGCTTTGATCGACACATGACCGTTTCCCACGAGATTTTTGTTCAACCGTCAACTTTGGTTCAACTCGAACGTCGGAGCAAAGGGGATCATACCGAATCATTCGAGTTCACAATCTGAATTTTCTAAATTATTTGTGAATGGCAGGCTGAAATGACAGTCCATCGGGAAGCATGCGCTAAGCAATCCCCTATTCAGAGTCTTAATCTCGAGCTGCGCCACTCGAAGGAGGCACTGCGCGTCTCGAAGGACCCCCGATTGCTCCCCAACTAGTCAGGCAGTACGGCTAGTGGGCTAGCAGCAAGCAAGAAAGCGTCCGAGTAAGTCTCGAGGCGATGATGAGCAGGAGACGAGGAGAAGGCACATGCTACGAGGCTGGAGGACAGAGAGGGGTGGTGCAGGCTCACGAGGCATGCCGAATGGGGAGCTTGAAAGGGAGCGAGCAATGGGCACGGCGGTAGCCCGGAAGGAAACCTGAAGGAAGGACCGGGAACTGAAGCTAGCGATACAGATACAGAGATACATTGGTCTTGTCTTGGTATTGTCGCGTAAAATCCGTCGCGTCTGATCTTCAGCTCTTCGAAGGGGACGGCATGCGACGCGACTCCACCCTTACGCCTGCGGCCGTCCCACAGTCGGCATCGGGCGCTTCGCGAACACGATCTTGCGCTTGATCACTGCGATCGCGTCCCATGACACCGTCGCCGCCCCGCTTGTCTCTGCGCGCTGTGAGCCCGAGTCCTCAGGGTCGTCGCAGTCCATCGCGTCGGCGTCCACGTTAGGGACACGCTGGAGGACCGCGAGCGGCTTGGGAAGCTGCGCGACCTTGCCCTCGAGGAGGTGGTGTCCGATCATCAGGGTTGTTTTTTCTGGGCGGCCCGTCAAAATCATTCATTCAATTCGTTTTGAAAAAAAAAAAAGAGAAAGAGGAAGGAAAGGAACACAGCGCACCCCAGCCTCGTCGATACACAGCTGCCCAACAAGCCTTCCATCGCGTTCCTCATCGTGCGTGCACTCCACCTCGAGCGCGCCTTGCAGCTCGATCAGCACGAGCTCGTCGTGCGAGATTTTGGCGAGCGCTGGGGGGAGTTTGGGTGTAGAGGAAGAGGTGGATGAGGTGGGGAAGTTTATTGAGATTATCATTGCGGAAATCCAGGGGCAGGGTTTGTAGGTCGTGGCGCGAAGCAGAGACGCGTTGTTGTGGGCGTCTTTGGCTGATGGCCCGGGGCACCGGGCCGGCACAGCTTTCCGACTTGTCGCGCAACTCGTTGCACTTGGCGCTATCCGCTACACCAACGGTAGGTACAAGCTTCGAAGGTGTGCTAGATGCGCTCAACTTTTCCCCAGCGATGAGCGTCCTTGAGGCGGAGCGTATTTGCGTCGCAGACCTGGACGCCAAAATATTGGCGCTTGAGCGCTCCCTCTCCGGGGTGCGGACCCAGAGGACCCTAGTACAGGATCGAATCAACGCCTACAAATACCCCGTCCTCACCCTCCCCAACGAAATCGTGTCACAGATTTTCATCCATTTCCTCCCAATCTACCCAAACTGCCCACCTACTGCTGGGATCCTTTCGCCCTTCACTCCAACACATATTTGTCACAAGTGGCGAGAAATAGCGCTGGCTACTCCCGACCTCTGGAGGGCTGTTGCGTTACCTCTCCATTCCGAAATCTCTTTCGCCCGGCAGGCCCGCGAAACCGACGACTGGCTCAGCAGGTCCCGCTCTTGCCCACTTTCCATCGAAATTGTGGACAACGACTGCATGTTGGATGGTTGGGAGTTAGAGATCTTCGCTGCACTCAGTTCCCACCGAGTACGCTGGGAGCATTTGAAGCTTAGCCTGACGGAGACCCGACTCCAAGTCCCATTTGAGGCACCGATGCCTCTTCTCCGCCACCTCAATCTATTTGTCAACAATTCTGATAATCACTCCGACCCATCGTCATCGGAGAGGCGCCTCTGTTGCGCTCAGTCATCCTCATTGGTTATGCTGCTCGAAATGTTGTTCTACCGTGGGCACAACTGACCATGCTAGCATTGTACCAGATATTCGCTGAAGAATGTGTCCCGATCCTGCAGCAGACACTCAACTTGATTCACTGCCAATTAGCTCTCATCAAACACGGCGACACTGTTTGCCCCAATGTGACTCTTCCACGCTTGGAGGTGTTGCATATTCGTGACTTTCACAAATACGCTCACCCTCCGAGTGGCTGTTTACAATCCTTCATTACTCCTGCTCTTCGCGAACTCCATGTCCCGCAAAAATATCTCGATCATCCTATCGATTCCCTGAAGGAGTTTATATCGAAATCCGGGTGCAAACTAAGTGAGGTTCACATCGGGAATCCCACAACAGCAGCCACCGAGGAGATCTACCGCAGCGCCTTTCCTTCGATCCCCAAATTCTTCTTCAACGGGGGAACCTGATTAGGGTTATATCAAACTTCTTGTACGTTCCACATCCCGTCCAATGATCACTCCGTTGACTTCATCTCATCCACAAGGATATGTGATGCGCTTTCTGCCTTTTGCGAGGTTGACTATAGCTCTGTAAATCATGTTCGATAGTTTTAATTCAGTCGCGACCTGCCTCAACCCGACCATACATGGACCGGCTCTTCATTTCTTCCAGTTGGTTATTTTTATGACGTCTCCATACGTTGACATCGAACAAACATTCGAGAAATTATTCACAAATAGAACGTTAGTTCTAATTTGTGCTCTTGACCTCCAAGAATGTCCGGAAATCGGCTTATATAAGCTGACCGGCTCGGGCCAAAAAGGTACCCGAAAAATCAACTCAGAAATATTTTTCACCATAGTTTTCAATCTTCGCGCGAGGGGATCGCGCCGACCGAGGGACGAGGTCGGGCGCGACGCCCGAGCAAAACCGCTGGTTCTATTTGTGCCCCGCCGCTTGCCGGCTCTACTAATCATTTATGTACAGTACGTAGTTGACTATTCCAAGACGTAATTGCACAAACTACAATTAGACTTATTCACCCCCAACGCACGCGTCCAGAGTGAATGTTCCCTGAGCAACCAGGTCGCGCAATTCCTGTTCCCGGCTGGCGACATTCTCAAGAGTGGTCCAAACACCTTCGAAACTCATTGCAGAGCGTTCCCAGATCTCCTTGGCCTTTGGGATGGAGAGCCGGATGCGCTTCATAACATCCAGTGTTTCGCGAACCGGAAAGGTGCGAGCGCTCAACATAGCTCCGAGGGCGATGTTCAAAAACCCTGGGAAAGGGATCAGTGTGGAGGTAACACGATATCCGAGTTCGCCCACATGGATGCGTCTCATCGTCCTCCGGGAAGGATTCAGCCGCTTTCAAATATTCCTTGGCCGACTTGCGGAAGAACATCAAACGGTCGTGCCCCTCTGGCATGAAAGTGGCCTTGTGATTATAATAGAATCCTTTCATACTGCATATGTTGGTTGAGCTGCGAAAAATGAAACATGAAGTAACGTACGCGTAGGCCTTGCCACGAGGATATATGTAGAAGGAACTAACAAACCCGGGGTCAGGCTGACCTGGGGAAGGCTGACGAAGGGCTTCGTCGACCCCGTTAATGAGGAGGTCCGATTCGCGCAAAAGGTCTTCCAGCAGCTCCGCGGAAGGGTTCAATCGGTCATACGTCTGATGGAGGGTGGTAAAATAGGTGAACGCTCGGAATCCCGGTTACAATGTGTGCCATACATGCATGAGGGCATCGATATAGAGCTCCTGAACACCAAAAATGAAAGTTTTCTGGAATATCGCACCGCGGTTTTCCTTGGGTTCAAGAATCCAGTGCTCCTTGAGGGTCCGGAGGACATCAAGGCAGTTTTTTAACATTTCAGCAGCGACATGGTGGTTCTGACGCAAACCGCCCTCGAGCATTCCGCGCATGATCAAAGCACTGACCCGATTTCGTCAGAAGCGTTGGGAGGATGTGTGAAATTTCGGTTACCGGATAGTAACCCCGAGCGCTGGACGTACACTGTCCCAACCTTCGTTGCTTTGTCGTGCGAGCGCCTCTCGGATAACCAGCTCGGGCCCGCCGTCGGTCCACGCCCTGCGCACTTGGGCTTCGAAGGCGACTGAGCAGACGTGAGCAAAATATTTGAGTCAGTGAAAAAAACCAACCTTGTTTGTTATACTTCGAAATAAACTTGCCGTCGGACATGTGGAACACGCGAGAATCGCGCATGATGCCGTTACAAAGCGCGTCGATTGCCTGAGCACAAAATCAAGAAGAAATCTCAACACAGCGACGACTTAACTCACACCGAGTCTGCCCGCCATTTGGTTCCCGATCTGCTGTAATTCGTCGAGCTGCTTGATGCCTTGCGCGAACTCCTGGGATGCGTCAATTACAACCGGGTCAGATAGAGAGAGGGCCAACCTCATATGCAAAGTGGATGACCCAAGCCTGAACGATTTGAGTTTACACGGGAGCCCGAGGATAGCAGGAGAATAGACACACGCTGCTATAAACAAGGCTTGGGTTGTTCGGAGTTTCTCTTCTCAGACGAGGAACGATGACCGCAGCCAGATCCCAAGGCAGCCGCCCCTCTCCACGCATAATGAACGCGCCGTTCCTGGGATCAGTGTTGTCGGTGATCGCAGTGTTCTGTGCTTTTACTAGGGCAACGGTCGCGTTCGCCAGACCAACCTCATACTGAGATTTTTGGAGCTGCTCTGCTTGCTTAAGATCGGTTTTTGGAAGCGCGTCCAATGCGTGCTGCCAGCTCTCCTTGCTCTCGTCATATTTGCCTTGACCCTGATTCGAAGAGATCAGAAATGGGTCATTCAAAAATTGGGAAAACAAACATCTTGGGCGGTAGCGAGCCGAGCAAAGGCCTTCGCGTAAGTCGGATCTAGGACCGTTGCCTATTCAGCGAAGTCAGATTCTTCTGACTTGAACGCTCTATTGCGAGTGGCAACACGAACCTTAGTGGCATCGCGTTCGGCATCCAAGTATCTATCGTCTGCATCAACCGCCTATTCCACGTCCATGAATTTGGACACCAACCGTTTCAAAGAAAGCCGACATGCAGCGCGATTGGCGTACAGAATTGCCAAACCTTTGGCATCGGCGACCTCATCGCCGGCTTCGATGGCTCCGGTGTATTTTTGTTCGGCCTCCTTGTACTTTTTGGCGCTGAATAGCGCATTTCCTTCGGCCTTCAGTTCAGCAGAGGTATGTGCCGACATGGTGAAGGACGACGAAGTTGGGAGCAACAAAGGCGATCTTTGTTTTCGCATGTGCTAATTGATGGCTCAAAATTCGGCCGAGTCGGCTTGAAGTTTGAACTTGTTCTGCAGCTCAGGGAGCCACTTTCATACTTCTATCCTGCGTTAGCCGAAGTCAGAAACAATCACGGTTTGCTGTTCCATGGGGAAAAATTGGAATTCAACTCTCCGTTCAACCTATTGCCTAGTCCATAATTTGCCAGTGTACGTCAAGTTGGGTCTACTCGACCAACTTGCATTCACCCAAGACAACAACTTGCATTCACACTACAATTGTAAGACCCCGTGTCCAACACATGCTTCTATTGACAGCTTTCCCTCCTCAACCAGCAGCCGCAACCTGGCCTCCTGCTGCGCGACATCATGAAACGTTCCCCATACACACACACCGAGCGAAGAATATTCCCAGATTTCCTTCGCCTTTGGGGCGGACACCCCGATCCGCTTCATAACATCCAGGATCTCTCGCAGAGGGAACGAGCCAGCGTTCAACATACTTTCCAGCGCCTCATTCAAGAACCCTGGGATCGTGGTCAGCTTCGACGGTGATATGAAATGCGAGACCGTTTCCCACATGGATGCTGCTCATCATCTTCCGGGAAGAACTCTACAGACTTCAAGTATTCCAGTGCTGACTTGCGGAAACAAACGTTTGGGTCGCTTCCGGTCCTCGTCGCGATGTTTTTGTAATAGAACCCTTTCGCACTGTAGCCGGTTGCACCGTAAGTCATGGTTTTAACACAAATAGGGTGGTGGCTCACGCAAGTGCTTGGCCACGGGGATACATGTAGAAGGAGCTGAAGAAACCAGGATCTGCAGATTCTTTTCGGGGAGCCGGAGAATGAGGATGTGCCTCGTCGAGATCACGGATAAGGACGTCGGACTGCTCTTGAAGTATTTCCAGGAGATCTGGAGTAGGCTCCGACTTGTTGCATAACCTATTTAGAAGAGGGATTATTAGGATTGAGGTACGCACGCACCTTCACGAGAGCATCAAGATAGATACGCCTGATTCCGAAGATGAATGAGTTTTCGAAAATCACACCTCGATCCCTTGAAGTCGCCGAAATCCAGGTCGCTCGGAGGCTATAAAGAACGTCGAGGCAGTTCTTGTATAACGTGACGGCGATATCGTGACGCTGGTTCACACCGGCTTCAATTACAGCGCGCAGTATCCATCCACTAAAGTTCATTTCATCAACAAGGTCGCTAACGAGTATAGGTGGACTCTTACCGGACAGTAATGGAAAGTGCCCGGCGAACCGCCTGCCAGCCCTGTTCGGACTGTCGTACAAGGGCCGCTTGAATAACCAGCTCAGGTCTGTCGTAATCCCAAGCCTGGGTAACGCTGGCCTCCCAGCGGACTGAAAGTAAGGCATAACTAAATGTGGAGATAGAAGATACTTCGACCCACGTTGATCGTTACATTTAGCGATGAACTCGTCCGTGGGACACTGCATAACACGGCGATCTCTAAGAACACCATTTGTGATATCGCTGATGCCCTTAAATGTAAGGAAGGAGTTAACAAACGGTCTGTGGATGTACGGAGGATTTTACATCTAGGGCGCCAGCGTGATGACCAACCACTGGGTTAATTTGAAGTTGAGTCGCCCGTCCAACACCATTCATAAATTCCTGGACAAGAGTGAAAGCGTTTACTTAGGGAAGGCAGAGGAAACGAATGACTGACCTGATAAGCATGGTGGATGACCCAGGCCTGCATAAGGATCGATGCGCAAAGAATCGAGTGTTGATATGAGAGGACCTTACACTACTGAAAACAGGAGTCGAGTTCGTTAATTTTTGAATTCGCAGGCGAGGAACTATGACAGCTGCGCGATCCCAGGGCAAACGAGCTTCATCGCGTAGGCCGCCGAATCGACCGAGCCCTAGTTTAACAAGAGTTCCGCTGGTGGCCATTAGACCCGCCTCGTATTGGGCCTTCTGTTTTTGTTCTGCAGGCCCAAGATTTGTCTGAGGAAGCGCGGCTAGGGCTTGTTGCCAGTTCTGAACGCTCATCGTGTAGCTTCCCAGACACTAAAACGGATCAGAACTGCTCACTTCACGCATGATGCCAAACCAACGTCTTGCGCTGTGGCCAATCTCGCAAAGCCCTTTGCATAAGTGGGATCCAGCTTCGTGGCCTATTTCAAAGGTAAAAATGGGCTCGGAACACTGAGACTGCGACCAACCTTTGTGGCATCGCGTTCGGCGTCCATGTACCTGACATTCCATATTAAAGACGTTATAGTTGGCTCAGTGTGATAGGAACCTTTTCAGACAGAGTAGACATGCAGCACGATTCGCATAGAGGACCGCCGACTCTTTTGGGCCATCCGACTTATTGCTGGCTTCGATAGCTCGGGTGTAATGCTTTTCTGCTGCCAAGTAGTCTTTCGCAACGAAGAACGCGTTTCCCAGACTCTTCAAGTCCCCAGAGACGGTCATTTGGAGAGCGGGCAAAGAATGCGGAGGATAAGAGGCTTCTTGTTGATGGTGGCGAACATCGCGACGGTTTCTTCCAAAGCTTTTAAAGCTGCGTCACACTTCCGTGCCGAGTCCGACGATCACCGACCTCGGGCCGCTATCCGGGCCGTTCAACTCAGGTTCAACTTGAACGAAGGGAAGAAAAATGAAGACGGTTGGACGGCCTGATACACAAACGAGGAAGCATTACAACGCTATGGCCTCAGGCCCGATACAAACATCCATTGTGTATTTTCCTTGCACGACTCGAGTGCGCAGCTCCCGCTCCTGTTTCGTGACACTCTCAAACTCGGACCAGATATTGGTACCCAGCGTAGACCGGGCCCATATTTCCTTTGCTTTCGGCACGGACGTCCTAATTCGCGTCATCACGTCCAGCGATTCGCGAACAGAGAATGAACCGGCATTCGACATGGTTTCGAGGGCAATCTTCAAAAACCCTGGAAAAATACATTAGCTCAATTAACGATGCAGGAAGGAAAGCCCGTACAAGGGTGAAGCTCGTCGTCTTGCGGGAAGCACTGGGCCGCAGTCAAGTATGCTAAAGCCGATTTCCGGGAGAATTCTTCACGGTCGTTCCCGGTCCTGGTTGACATTTTCTTGTAGTAAAAACCTTGCATACTGCTCGGGCACGTCAGTCATGAGAGAAAAACAAGGATGATCACGCACGCATATGCATGGCCCCTAGGATACACGTAGAAGGAACTATATATGCCAAGATCCTCACAGTGTTCCGGAAGAGCCAACGGCCGGTTAAGGGATAAATCAACTCTGCGAATGAGCTGGTTAGATTCTTCTTCAAGCAGTTCAAGGAGCTCTATAGAAGGGTCCGAGTCGGCGGCCTAATTTATGAGGGAGGCAGCCTACAGTGAATATTAACGGGACAGACCTGCATGATAGCATCGAGATACATATTGCTGACGCCAAAGATGAACGATGGTTCGAACACAACGCCGCGGTCCGTTGTAGACTCCAAACGCCAATGCTCTCGAAGCTCAGAAAGGACCTGCAGACAATTCTCGTAGAATTCAACAGCAAGGTGATGTTGTTTGTATAGACCAGAGCTCAGGAAGGCCTTCATGATCCAGCCACTAAATAAAAATCGTTTATTTCGTTATCAAGGCGAACAACAGAAACGGCTGTTGCTTACCGGATGGTAGTTGAAATGGCCGGACGAACAGCATTCCAGCCCTCCTCGCGCTGCCGTGCTAAGGCTTGGCGGATGACCAGTTCGGGTCCGTCGTACGTCCATGCTCGATATTTATGGGCCTCGATGTCCACTGAACGAAAACAGTAAATAAGTCATTCGTGAAACTAAAGATGTGAGTGGCACAGACTTTGCTTATCGTAGTCGGTTAGAAAATCGTCGTGAAGCTGTATAACACGACGATCACGCATGATGCCATTTGTGAGATTATCGAGGGCCTGGAAGAGATATTGTAATCTCAGTGAGACTCTAGCTGGTGTCGGGGCGACCGCACCAACTTAGGAGTTACCGCGGATCGATTCTGAACCATACTGTCAATAGCCGCAGCGAAGTCCTGAAAACGTCGAAGTGTGTAAACCAGCGAGAGGTTACAAACAAACCTTGTGCGCATAGTGAATGATCCACGCCTACGGAAATCGTAAGTTGGAGAGCTCACAACAAGATAGAGAGACAGACATACGCTACTTAGGCGCTGCACGGGAGTGAAATTTTGCGGGTTTTCATTTCTCATGCGCCGAATAACATTGGCTGCAAGCTCCCACGGCGGAGGAATCTGGCTCCGGCCTGGCACAGTATCGTCGTCGCCACCAATGACCCTGCTCTCCAACTTGGCCATCGTCGCTGTGGTGGCCTCGAGACTCGCTTCATAGTGTAGTCTCTGGAGCTGCTCCGCCTTCGTAGGATTGGCTGCGGGGAGCGCGTCCAAAGCACGCTGCCAGCTCTCCTTACTCCCTGGATAGTCACTCAACCGCTGATTCGAAAAAAATGAGAAATCGCAAGCGGTTGCATCTGCGAGACGAACTTCACGCGCCATGGCCAACCTAGCAAACGCCTTGGCGTAAGTTGGGTCCAACTCTGTTGCCTGCGCCCCTGAGATTGAGCTAACCTTGAATCGGAGTCGACCAACCTTTGTAGCATCGCGTTCGGCGTCCATGAGTCTGCAATGACACAAGTTGAGAGACTAGCTAGCCCAAAGCTTCAAACAGATACGAACGCAGGCCGCTTCAAGGAGAGCCGACACTGAGCGCGATTCGAGTACAATACCGCCAATTCCTTGGAATCAGCGGCCTCATCTGTGGCGGCGATAGCCTTGGTGTACTTGATTTCTGCCTCTGCGAAGTTTTTGGCCGCGAAGAGCGCATTCCCTTGTCCCTTCAGATCAGCGGATGTGAGAGTAGCAGGAGACATATGGAGATTGCATCCGATATCACAATGATACGCCCTCCGTCGGATTCGATGCGCCATCTATAAAAAACTCCGAGGAAAGGTATGGTATTATTTCCGCAAGTTGGGTATCCGACAGGCAAGATGTGGTTAGTAGTACGATGATGAATGGAGAAATGACGGTAGATATGTAATACATTGACTGGACGAGACCGAAGGGAAAAAAGAGTGCGTATCGTTGGATCGGGGAGACGGCGTATAGGTACAGGAGGGGGTAGAAAAGAAGGAAACGGGGAAAGGAGGGCGTCGACAGTACCTCCAGCTCACATGAAAGCGACTTCCGTCATCCGCCGCGACTCCTCGTTTTCGATCTTGCTCATCTCGTGCAAGATGCTCCCCTGGTTATGCATCGTCGGGCTAACACTGAGCCGACGCTGTTGGGACGGCGACGCCGAGATACGCTCCCGCGCCTGCGCATTCTGCTGCTGCGAGGCAAAGGAACCCAACAGCGTCGGTGATGGCGGTAGCTTCGCCACGTCGACTTTTGTCGAATGACCAGCGGAGGATTTCGCGCGGCCCAGGCCCATGGTCCTCCGGATGCTCGTCATCTTCGATACGCCCTCGCCCTTCCCGCGCTTGAAGACGTTGAGCGGTGTTCGGCGGTCCGCATCGGCAGGGGCAGGTACGGGCGCCGTCGCCCGCCGGTGCGGAGCCAAGGTCAGGACGACATCCTCGCTGGCCTGCGGCGTCTTGCTCACGAGCTGGGTTAGTTGGTCGTCGTCCTCGCCTACGGGGCTCACGATAAACGCGTCGCGCTCCTCGCGGGGGTTCTCGACGATGACCGAGATGGCGTGGTGCGTCTGGGGCTCGATTGTGCTATTCCGCACTTTGGTCGCGAGCGGGACGTTCCGCATGCGCCCAAAGCTCGGGGACGACTCGGACGTGCTGACGGACTCCGAGTCTTGCATCAAGGACGGGACGCCCAGGCTCGATTCGGACTCGGAAGCATCGAGGCGTGGGGCGTGTGAAACGTCTGTCGTAGGCGAGCCGGGGGGTTTGGGGGTGACGTCGCCCGGAACCGGAGTTTCTGTGTTGGTAAGGAGAGGTGTGGGTGGTAGAAGGACAGGGGTGAGTTCCGGAGGGGTGACCGAGAAAGCAGAAATAAGGGAGGAGTAATTGGATTCAGCGGTGCTGCCGGCCGATGGTGGTGAAGGGGGAAGAGGACCTGGGGGTAGGTCGGACCACGCTTGCATCAGCGGCGGGGAGAGGCGCTGGTCGCGGCTGAGATTGAGAGTCGGGGGTGGCGCTCGCGGTGCCTTCATTTCTGGATCGTCGACACGTTCCCCAAATTCCGATACAGGATCCTGCGTCTCTGGGGACGGAAGCGGAGACGGCAAGGGGGTGTCTACCTCCTTGACGGCAGCCATACCAAAGTCCTCCCGCCTTGGGGATGACGCGGGCGAGTTCCCTCCAAATCGAAATTCGGTTAACCGTTCGCGATTTTTGGCCTCCCACTCCGCCTTTATACGGTTGGCGGCAGTTGGGCGCCTCTCCAGCTGCGATTGTTCCCCAGGTTCCGGCGAGGACACAATGGCGATGCGCATGTCCTGCTGGGCTTCCTGCACGCTAAGAGGCAGCGGTGGCAGCAGTCCGCGCTCACGGAGGGCAGCATTTCGCGCCTCCCGTGCGGCTAAGGTGGTGCTCGGGTTCACCTGGGGGACACCGATGGAGTTGGTCCTGCGATGTGAAGCAGGCGGGGACGCGGACGGTTGGTTGCGGTTGAATTTAGTGGTTAATTTCCTGAAGATGGACTTCGGAGGCGCGTCCTTCGCCCCTGCAGCAGCGACCGGCCTGGACGAAGTCGACATGGTGGTTAGCAGGAAAGAACGTTCACGGTTCGTGAGATTTACGCACTCGGTTAACCGTCGCGATGGGGTTTTCAATTTGGAGCCGCCCATCATCCCCGGATTTTCAGACGCACTGCAAAAGTTGATGTCCATCAGGGATAGTTGTTGGTAGTGGGCATGAAGACGAACCTGGGTGCCGCCGCGATGATGAAAGCGTCCAGATCCGGTGGTGGTTGGTTTTTTGCACGGCGCCCAAGAAGACTGGACATCCCGAATTTCCGTCGCGTAGAGGTACCGGCAATGGATGGTGGGCTGGAGTTTGTATCTCGGTCTCGGAATCCAAAGGACCTGATACTCGTTCCCCCGCGCGAGGCAAAAAGGGGAGCTGGACGCTCGAGGGATTTAGCCATGGTGGTAGGAGAGACAAAATAAATTGAACGCACGATCTCTAGAGCCGGAAAGCTGGGAAATCAGAAGGGGTAAAACAAACGCCCCTGAATCAGACGACACACTTCTTTTCGACATTTCGTCAATGCCTCCGTGATCCGGGCTTGCGGGGACTCACCTTACGCGCAACCACCATCCCGCACCTTGGAAGCTTGAGGGCCTTGTTGAACGCGAGCGCTGAGCTAGAGTTCTTTCTCGCCACGGACAAAAAATGGCGGATCACAATTAATTGATTACAATGATGTAACTTTACCCCTTATTTGGCATCTATAAATGTGGCGTTCAATACAAGCAAGCTCAATAACTTTAAACCTCTCCTTTCTCATTACTCCCCCTGAAAATGCATCTGGCCACAGCGACATGAATTTTCTTCTGTTGTTTCTTCCTCTGGGGAGCGTTCGGGAGTAGCGCCCAAAACTCACGAGTGGACAGCAAGAATCAGGCTGTCTGTCGTCCGTGTACTATTGCACTGGAGCAGAGTGGAGCTGAGTCAACATCGACACACGACTTGCACTAAATCCACGTCAACAATTTCATGATCAGGCCATGCATTGAACTCTATTGAACTGGGACAATTTGTAATGTCTCTTCAAGCGACGCCCAAACGGCCGCCCGCTCCCGGTGTCCTGGATCTGCCGATGCGTCCCGTCGCGACATTTCTGGTGACGCCGGCCAGAACGAGAGAGCGCCGAGAGCCAGAATATTATCTTTCTCCCTCCGCAACCGGCATGGGGCTTGTATTTGATTCTTGCACCAACAGGCGGATCGAGGAAATTAATGAACGGCAGACAGAATGGCAGAAACGGGTAGAAGCATGCGGCGTTCCGAGCAAGTTCCGAGCCGGAAATGAACGAGACGGGCTTGAGACGGGAACGAGACGGGCTTAAGACGGGCTTCTAGTCGCCCGCGCGTAAGTAATGCTTCTTAAAATTGCAACGAAGACGACGACGGCTTGACGACGGCTAGACTACGGCTAGCTTGGGTTCAGGCGGTGAATGGTCACGGTGAAACGCGGCAAGAGTGTGTAAGTTAATTTACCAATTGCAGACGACAGTCCTGTGGAGTGCGCGTTCACCTCGAGTAGGCACGCGCGCGTTACATAGAGCGTCTATACACCAAAGAGCACCTTCGGTGCACACAGAGTGGACACCTCTGGACCCACTGGCGACCAGAGGTTGACTGTTCTTGATTGCAAGATTCTTTCAACGCTGCCTCTGGATCTTTGCCGGAGGACAGACAGGTGTCCAAACGTGTGAGACTACAGCGAGTTGCTGTTATGGTTGACTCAAGGAAATATTCTTTGATGTGCGAAGTTGAACACCAGTTTCCTCACCTTCGAGAGACATAAATTTTCTGTCGGCCATATTCAGAACACGCATAACGAGCCTGTACAATCCACCGACCTTACATTTTACCACATACATACACAAGAATGATAAGTTACAAGTACATACATTCAGCATACAATCCCATCGCTGCCAACGGAATTCCTGAGCTTCTAGATTGAATTATGAGGACTCCAAGAGAGTCGCTTGATCATATATCCAACGTGTGATCGGTTCGCAAGTACCACGGCTCTCGTGCCAACTCGCGCCTCGCCGGAAACAGCTCTGTCGTTACCACTGTTGTAGTGACGAGGTCCGCAACAGCGACTTTCTTCAGGTTGAGCAGAATGCGCGCGCCGATGACGGCGTTTAAGCTGTAGCCAAAGATAAGTAGGGTGTGAAACAGGTTAGAAACAGTACTTGCATTGTCGCGGGACTGAATCGGGTTGAATAATGTATGAGGAAATGTTCCCTAGAGAGAGAACGACTGGAACTCACGTTACCATCGCCTGTGCGAGACTTGGTCGACCGCGCGCCCATAGGATGAGCTCCGCGATGGACACCGCTGTGAAACCGTTATTATTAACACTGGGCCTGTCGTCAGATAACTGGGGAAATCCTTACCGAAGATGGTGAGAAACCAAAAGACACCATCTCGAAGGAAGAGAGATATCAGAGGCATCTTGACGGCGCGGTTGTCGAGGAGAGTGAGGCCGCATTTGTACAAGGTCAGGCAGAACATGACGAAGGACTGGCTCAATAGTTAGGTCATCCGAAGGGAGTCCACGACTTGTTTAATCACCGTCACTGAAAATGGAACGGCGTAGTACGTGAAGTACCGAGGGACATCTAGATGTCCCGATGAGCAACAAAGAACGCGCGACAGGACGGTTGAACGGACTGAAAGAGTAGCATCCCATAATGATCGGCCTGTTGGCATTAGGTGAGTTTTAAGTCTCGCACGAAGCGCGGTAAGTTGACATACCCGATATGAAAGTACTCTGTGAGTTCCGTCAGTCGAAGCAATAAATTTTGTTGAAAAACCTACGTCCAAGCGGAAGGATGGTAAAAACTCCAACGAGGATCCTACGCATCTACGTTCAGCGATGAGGAGGTCGTGCACTGAATTCGGCTCACTCGGCAGCAACCTCGACTGCTTCCAATTAATTTCTGCGAGAGTGAGGTGCGGAGACTGCTTACTTAAAAGGAACGGAATAAAGATGTAGAGTAGTCTTCTGGATTTCCCGTATAATACCCAAACTCTGTCGGTCGTTGAGCGGGTAAGAAAGGTGGAAATTGGCTTGGGACTCGCCGCAGGATCAGAATAAGATCAGCAGTCGTTCCAACGAGAGACGACGTCACGGCCTCGGCCTGTTGGGGAGGAACTGTTATCGAGAGAATTTACGACGACCATTATACTCGCCAGAAGAAAAGATTGACACCTAACGTCAGGGAGTTCAAGACGCGTTCAAAAGAGCAGAGATTACTTACGTCTATGGAAGCTTGAGCGACCGAACCCGAAAGTGTTGTTAGATAGTGACTTACATGATCCGACTTGACTTCACGCAACATATCTGCATCGGAGCAGAATTAGTGAGCTAGAGTAACAATGGCGATTTGGAAAACCAACACACAGCTTATGTGAATCCTGTGCATTTGTGTTAGAAATAGTCGGAAAGGGTATGCAGAACCAGAACGTACGCTACCGTGATGAGCGAAAAATATCGTATCTTTGAATGGTGAGATAGAATCTTGACTCGCAGAAACGTGGAACTGACCCATAACTATTCTTCGGTCTTCAGAACACGCAGTAAAAGCATAGGCCAATTGATCTCACATAAATCCCATTCGAAACGCGCAGAGGGGTCTTCCATATCAACTCGATCTGTCACGACACACATTATTGGGAAAAACTTGACCAAGACCGAGGGCAGAACTAACCTCGTCTTTGAAGGTTCCTATCAAGTCCACGCTGTACAATATACTGATGAGAATGAATGGGCTACTGGCTCAGAGGACTCGACGTACACTGCAAGGGTCAAGGACGCCGCTATGGACCATGTATCAGCCGCTGGGGGAAATGGTTTTCAGGGACGGAAGTCCGCACCAGCGAGATAGTTGGTCGTCTGCGCATCGGCGATGAGTTGGAACAGTTCAGCTTGCAGTTCTGCTTGAGACGCATTAGTGGCCATCGATGGTGCAGGGCGAAACAATGAAATCTCCCCAGTCCCAGCTATTTGAACGGCCACATCCCCAGTAGCGAACAGCCACGAGATCTGAACCAAGTATCTGATTGAGATTGGATTGAGGTATGTGTTCCCGGTAGTTGGTGGAATCAAGGGGCAGGTGCTACCCCCACTTGGATGAACGTCCCGAAAACCTTTGAAGGACGCAAACTTGAAGGCGAATCCGGCAGGAAATCTAGCTGGAAGGGAATAAGAGGTATTTATTCATTGTAGCGCCCAGATCTGTGGTGAGTTCGCGGCAGAGTTTCACATTTTTCCTCGCCGTGCGCGATGCATGCTATAGTGCTTAGAATCTCAATGAAGTGTGGATCACCTTTCCGCACTTACCGCGATAGTTAGTTGCCGACAAAAGACCGTTTAACCCGCATTCAGCTGGATGTTCCCCCACAATCGGCGTTGGATCCGTTGGTCCCAGATAGGTCCATTGGTGCATCGATTATATTCGGAAAGCTTGTTCATCATCGCTAGCCAGTAGAGAGGATCGTAGGCGCACAGGTTAAAAGGGTCGTTGCCAGGAAATCGGTACCCATAGACTTTTCACATGCTGCTTTATCCTTTGACTTCCATGAGGGCCAGGAGAACGTGCACCTTTGCGTCTCGATTTTCTTGCTATTATGGTACTTACCCGCGACGATCCGAAACTCCAAAAATGATATTTGTGTGGACACAATGACCCAGGTTACCGAATCGGAGAGCGTCTACGAGGCTGCTGCCGAGGCTTCGGGGAGCTGGAACGAGAATGGCGCTCTCGATGACGGGGAGGATCCTCCGAATCAGCCTCGTCGGGTAACTCCCTCCTGCGGTTCCGACTCTCCTGTCGGTCATTTTGCTGGAGGTCAGGTTTCTCCACATTCGTCGCCTCGGAAGCCTCAGCGAGAAGCCGTTCTTTCTCTTTGCGGCGCTTCCACATGAGTTTCCCCAGACACTTTTCGCACAAGACGGCCTTAACGAGGGCGGATTTCTCCTCTCGGTGCTCGGTGTATGCGAAGGGCAATTCCAGCGTGGTGAGCGGCGGCGGTCGTCGACCGCGCAGGTCATGGTGTTCGCACCTCGTGTTCCCGCAGGTCGTCTCACCTGCGGCGGAAAGAACTTCGGCCTCGGTCCTCCATCGCAGAGAAAACTGGGTGGCAAACAATTAACATTCCCACTCCTTGGGGGACAGGTCGCGGACACGTACGTTGCCGGACTTGTAGTGCTTCAGATCACAAACTGCGTATTCACGGAAGAGACTATCGTAGTACTTCGAAGCAAGCTGTTCGTCCCATGAAAGCGGCTGGCCCTTGTTGTCTTCTTCGCGCAGAAATCTGTGCTCTGAGTCATCAGCCCAGAAGCATGCCGTATAAAGCTATCATAGCGAACTTGTGTGAGTCCTTGAGGATTTCAAACTCGGTCTTCCCAGGTGTAGGTAGCTTTGAACTGCTTGGGTGTGGATAGAGTGCCATCTTGGACCCTTGGTACGGGGTAGGAAAGCGGCCCGATCCGGACCGCGATCAACGCTCTTGTTCTGGACTTCCATGAGCCAGTGAGTCTCCCTGGTAATCCTCTACGCAATATTCTCACTATCTGGCCAGAAATATGTGCCACCTCCTCTGCCCTGAACACTGTGGTCCCGCGAAAATATTCGAGCTAAATCCCCGAAGTCCATATCCCGAACTGCTGCTCAACAACGCGGTCCCCTACGATTTCCAGGCCCAGGAGATCGAGAAGACGATAGGAAGCGTGGATGAGCATATCGCCGCTTTGAGCGGCGAAATAAAACGTCTCCGACGCTTGATGGACGCGCTGATCGCGCAGCGCACAGACCTCGAGCGCTTTGCACATCACCATCGTGGTGTAGTGTCTATTATACGGCGTCTGCCAGCCGACATCCTCTCCGAGATATTCTCCCATCATGTCGGTTCAAACATGTCTTTCACCAACCCTACCGACGTCGTCCTCGAACCGATCCTTCAAGTCTCCCGCGGATGGCGGGACATCGCTCTGACGCGTCCATATTTGTGGCGGCATTTCTTCGTTCAAAGGAAGCCGTCAGAGACTCGGCATCGGGTCGAAATGGATTTATCAAAAATCTCGCAGCAGCTTCGACGTTCCGGACAATCACCCCTTTCCCTCACTTTGGACATCTGCGACGAGCAATATCCCATCGATGTTTTGCAGCTATTTCTCGCCGAGGCAATACGTTGGAGGGAGGCCAATCTTACCTTCAGTTCTAGGCACTTGGCGCATCTTTTGACGTCCACGGGTGCCTTTCCTGCTTTGAAAAAGCTCTCCATTCATGATGGGAGCCCACAGCATGCTGGGTCGCATGCAACCGATGTCAGGCTGTTCTTCGATACACTTGAAGGTCCAGCGATAGAAGAACTGGCCCTGGAGGTACATGTCTCCCGTCTAGCGTTTCCCTGGCCCCGGCTCCATAAATTGGCACTCCATTCGTGCCAGGTCAATGAGTTGTTGCACATTCTTCCCCTTCTTTCGCCCGGGGCTTGGGTTTCTTGCACCTTCGGGGGATCCAGTCGGGATCAGAGTCGGGGGGATCTATCCTCTACCAAAGCGCAATCACCCATCCACGCACTCGAGTTACATCGCTGTCCAGAATCGTTTGTAGCCGAAGTCCTTACTTCCCTCACTGCACCGTCTCTCGCGGAACTCACGATCACTCCATTCACTGAGGGCGCTTGCACCATCACTTCGGACATCATAGCATTTCTCAGTCGATCTGCTTGCACGCTCACTTGCCTTTGTCTCCACCTCCGCATATCCGATACAAACCTGCTCAAGATTCTCAGATCGCCGCACGTTCACAAGATTGCGAGTCTCGATATTGGTGATCACATGGTTACCCCAGTTACTGGTGCCTTTTTTGAGGCACTGACGACGGATGACGACCTCATCCCCAACCTCCATACCATCGCGATACAGTTTCCGGCGTTCCTCCGGGTGCCGGATGCTCCCCTACGAGCGATGCTCGCCAGCAGACATCCTGTACTGCACTCGCTGCGAATGACGTCCAGAAGGGGCAGAACTGTACTGTCGCCAGCGGATATAGAAGCATTGGGAGCGAAAGGAATGGAGGTGGTAATATTCGAGCAGTTCCGCTAGTACTGGTCTCTTTTCCACCGCTTCTCCTTGGTTTTAAGTTTATTGATTCCTGTGTAGTGTACATAAACGAGATTGGGCGTGCGAATGCTCTTATCGAAGGAATAGGGCGGGAATTCAGTTCGAGAATGTACATCGCATGCTCAGTTCTGCCATCGATTATGTTTTCCCGCCAGACCTGATCAGATCCAGCGCAGGGCAACTCTGGTATTACGACCTCTCGTGCTCTTTCGGAAACAAGTCGCTCTTGGACAAACGTGGCTGCGTCGTGGAGTGAATAATTGTGGAAAATCGCACTGCAGAGAAGATGATTGTTGGCTGAAACTTGTCAACTTGGAGGACGCACTGGATCAAGTAGTTCCTGACTTTAAACAGTGGCTCATCTTGCGCTTTGCCGGCAAAGTAAGTTTTAAACTTGCAGTTAGACATTATGCAATGGGCCGGTACATGTACATGTAATGTATGTTTCCTGATGGAAGTGCTACTTCTACCCCAAAGAACAATGTCGGCAAGAACAAGGTGTTAGCGGAGGACAATTGAACAAGGAAACAAGGATATCCACTCGTTCTTTCCATTAATCAGATAGCAACGGGTATCTAGGCCTCGGACTTGTTCTGTACTTCAGGAACAAACATAACGGCCTGCGCAGTATTTTCTTATTTCGAACCATGGGAACACTCCGGATAATGCCGGTCCCTGAATTCAAGGAGATTGGTTTTCGATTTCCTCTTGGATAGGCGAGCTCAAAAGCCACACACACAGTATTTTCTTTCAGATTTTCCCTCAGCCTCTCCGGTCTCTGCACCCATCGGAGTAGATTTAAACCAGATTCTCTAGAGCACAGAGATCACAAAGAAAGAAGAACACCGAGGAATGAGCCACTTACTGGTTTATTGTGTATAAACAGGATTATGAGCAAGGTTAAAGATGTCCAGAGACCCATGGTGCGCACCTACGTGACTTGGATTTGGCGAACTCCTAAGCAGGAGGTCCCGGTTCGATTCCGGGTCGGGTGATGAGCTTTTCCTGGGCCCTTTTTTGCCTTTTGTTCACCCTTAGGATTGACTCACATGGGGCGGCTGAAGGTCGAGCAGAGAGGCTCAGCAGATTCTATTGATTTCATTTTGAGGGCAAGTTGATTTTCCTTTCCACAATGTCTTCTTCCTCTTCACCCTGGGCTCACTCAGAAATACTGCACATATACAACCTTAGGACAACAACATTAGGAGCTAGATAACAGACATGGTGTGCACCTGCTTGAACTGTGGGGTCAGTTTACACTTATGCAGGAGGTCTCGGTTTGATTCAGGGTCGGGTGATGGCGTCTGCGGTGACAACTTTTTCATTTCCTTTCCACACTTCCTTGTGATTTCGTGCTCGCAGAACTCTAGTAGGTTTCTGTTAGATTTGAGTTTGCAGAATAGTTGCAAGTTCATTATTTATTCGACTTGAGTTGATTTTCCTTTTCCGCCTTGGTGTTGGACTGGCTCGAAGATACCGCATAAACAACTTTTTGGAGCTATATAGTAGACACTCAATGGCACACGGGTGTGCACCTGCTTAACCTCGACGATCTGCCATGTGCATGCATGCACAGGAGGTTTTGGTTCGATTCCGGGTCGGGTGATGGCGTCCATGGCCACGAACTTTTTCATTAATATTCCACACTTCCTCGTGATGTTGCACACCCACCAGGGAATGAGGTTAGATTGAAGGAGAGGAGAGGAATAGAGGTTCACCAATTAGTTTATTATTTGCTTGAGTGAAGTTGATTTCCTTTCCCTTAGCCTTGGAACTCGCTCAGAAGTTGTACATATAAACAACCTCAGGAGCGATATAGCAGAAACTCGGTAGTACATGATGTGCATCTGTTTCACTTCAGCATTTTCCAAAGAGCTTAGCAGAAGGTCTTGGTTCAATTCCGGGTCGGGTGATGACAGTTCCAGGTATTTTTGCTTTTCTTTCCTTCGTTTTGTAGGGGTCGCAGACTGCATGCATTGGACAGGTTGCTTCTTGCCATCATGTCCCAATTGGGAAATGCCGCGCTGGCATCCCAAGGGCACGAAAACGCGCTACCCTCGCCCTCTCTCTCCTCTTCAGACTTGCCTGACGACCTCCCTACGCCCCCCACCACCCCCAAAGCTCATCTGGAAGTAATCCGACGCGTCATCACCGAGAACAGCACCTCCAAGTACCGCATCACCAAAGCCAATACCGCGCTCCTCCTCTCCTCCCTCAACGCTCTGGACATGCTCATGGGCCAAGGGGAGTACCTCGAGTCCGCCCTCCAGTCCTTCAAACGCGAATTCCTCGCGGAAATCAAGTCGTCCGCGCCGCCTGCTCCTGCCGCGCCGACATACGCTTCTGCCGCGTCCTCTAGCCCTGCCACGTCTCCCAGCCGTCCCCCGCCTGCCCCTAAGCCTAGGAGCAAGTCGTCCACCACGAAGACGAGCGACTTAACCGTCATCGTCGACGAATCCAGCGGCGTGCTCTCCCTCCCCCCCGCGGAGATCAAAGCCAAGGTGGAGGCTGCGATCGCCGAGGCAGGCATGGAGCGCATGCAGGGAGCGGTAAGGGGTGTCCGCCTGCTCTCGCGCGGTAGGCTGCTAGTCGCCGTAGAGTCCAACACGGCGGCCTCTGTGCTGAAGAAGTCGGCCGCGCACTGGGTCCCACGCATTGGGAAGAACTGCACCCTCGTCGTCCCCCGGTGCCAAATCATCGTCACCAACGTGCCCACCGACTTCGTCCCCACTGCCCCTGGTGCTGCCCAACATCTCTATAGCCACAACCGCTCCTCCTTCACGGACGCATCCGACATCACCGAAATGAGATGGCTCAACCCAAAAGTACTCCGCGACCCGAAGAAGCGGGCCTCCTCCCTGCTCGTCACCGTATCCGACTCTCGCGCCGCCGACATGTGCATCTACCAAGGCGTCGCCGTCGCGTCCGCCATCTGCAGCGTCCACAGATACGAGGAGCCCCCGTTGGTATGCTACAACTGCCAGCAATACGGGCACACGCAACACCAATGTCGGCAAGCCTCCCCCACCTGCGCGCGCTGCGCGGGGCCGCACCGCTCGTCGAATTGCCCATGCTCCACCAGTTCGACCAAGTGCGCCCCGGGCAAACGCTGCGACCACTTCGCTCCCCGTTGCACCAACTGCGACGGCAAGCACCCCTCGTACCACAAGGAATGCCCTGTCCGCATCGAGGAGTGGGGGAAGCAGCGCGAGCGCCTCCGCGGCCGTATCTTCTTCAATGAGGACTTCGACTTTGACTCCATCCCGCCCCCCCCGCGCGACGACTCCGCCCCCTTCTTCTTTGCTCCCCCCCCCGCTCCTGCCCCCTCTGCTCCTTCCCCATGAATACTACACCGGTTACCTACACCGTCGACGAACTCCGCATCCTCTCTCTGAACACCCACAAATGTTATAATGTCCTTATTTCCTTACTTAACTCCACGAATCCGGTAGACTACGATATTTTATGCATACAAGAACCCCCTCCTGACCTCAACAAGTACCCCACCCTCTCCCCCCCTCATTGGGACCGTATATTACCTACTTATAAAACCAACTCGCCCGATACTTTACTGTACGTTAGCAAATCCATACCGTCTTCCTCTTATAAACAGAACAAAATTAAATCCTCTTATATCACTTCCATCTCCCTCTCCGTAGACACTCGTACCATACACATATTCTCTCTATATAATCAACCTGACTCAGATGACTCCCCCATTCGCGACACCTCCCGCTTCATCCGCTCCCTCGGGCCCCTCCCCCCCGATCACTCCCTCGCAATTTTTGGCGACTTCAACCGCCATCACCCGCTATGGACGGGCATACTCTTCCCACACCGTACAGAACGAAGCGACGCCTCGGCTATATTGGACATGATGGCTGATCACGACCTCATTCAGCTAGTCAAGGCCGGCACACCCACTTTCTACTCGGCGCCCCACCAAACCTACTCCACGATCGACCTAGCCTTTGTCTCCTCCAACCTCGCCGACGCGCTCGTTAAGTGTAGCACCTCCCCGGGCCATGGCTCGGATCACACCTGCGTCATCACAATTTTTAACCTCTCCGTCTCCCACGTCAAACCTCAACCGCGCCGTAACTGGAAAGGCGCCGACTGGAAAGAATTCCACGGCCTCCTTGCCACTTACCTCGCCGAACACCCCCTCCCCCCCACTCCACTCGCCTCCGCCGCCGCCATTGACGAATACGCCAACGCGCTCTCCGACTCCGTCACCTCGGTCCTCAAAGCCTTCGTCCCGATCAGCCGCCCTTCCCCATATGCCAACCGATGGTGGAACAGGTCGCTCTCGGAGCTCAGGTCGAAGTACAACCGCGCCCACCGCGCCATCGCGAAGGACGACCCCAGGGACCCAAGCTGGAACGCCATGCGCGAGGCCCGGAACACGTACCACAGCGCCATCCGGCGAGCCAAGCGGGCCCATTGGCGGGAGTACGTCAGTACACTCCCTCGATGCAACCTCTACAAGGCGGCCAAATACGCGCTGAACCCCGAAGCCTCCCCCTCCAGCTCGCGCACCCCTGACCTCGTGAACGCTGCTGGCGACGTCGCATCCACCCCCTCCGAGAAAGCCGCCTTCTTCCACGCCAAATTCTTCCCCCCCTCCCCCGCCGAACCCAACCTCCCGCCCACCGCCCACCCAGCCCCACTCCCCGCCCCCACCTTCACCGTCGAGCACATCTTCAGGGCAATCTCAAAGATGTCTCCGTGGAAGGCGCCCGGACCGACCGGGATCCCCAACGTCGCCATCTCCGCCGCTTCCACCATCCTCGCCCCCGCCCTCCACCACGTCCTCGAGGCGGGCATGCGCCTCGGGCACTTCCCCGTCGCCTGGCGCGTCTACATCACCGCCACGCTGCGCAAGCCCGGGAAGAGCAATTATACGGTGCCTGGCGCGTACCGGCCGATTGCGGAGGAGGAAGGGTTTGGGAAGGTACTGGAGTCGTGCCTGGCAGACTGGCTCTCCGGCTTCGCGGAGGAGTTCGGACTGCTCTCCCCGAACCAGTTTGGAGGCAGACCCGGGCGGAGCGCGGTGGACGCGCTGCTGTTGCTGACACAGAAGATCAAGGACGCTTGGCGAGCAGGGAAGGTAGCGAGCGCTCTCCTCATGGACATCTCGCAGGCCTTCCCCTCTGTCAACCACAAACGCCTCCTCTATCTTCTCCGCAGCAAGCGCGTCCCGTCGCAGGTGGTGGACCTCATCGGCAGTTTCCTCAGCGACCGAAAAACCACACTCACCTTCGACGACTTTGTATCCCAGCTCTGCGCCGTCCCCAATGGTCTCCCTCAGGGCTCCCCCCTCAGCGCCCTCCTCTTCCTCCTCTTCGCGGATGACCTCGTCGCGGACAACCTCGGGTACATCGACGATATTACCCGACTCGCCGTCTCTGACACCATCGAGGAGAACATGGAGGAGCTCGAGCACCACATGACGACGGAAGCGAGCCCCAAAGCCGTCGAGATGGGACTGAGCTTCGATCTCCCCAAGTTTCAGCTCGTCCATTTCGTCTCGCCCTGGCGCCATGCGGAGCACTACCGCCCCCTTCCAGTCTCGTTCGGCGGAGTCACCGTGGAAGCAACCGACACAGCCAAGCTCCTCGGCGTCGTCCTCGACTCGAAGCTCAGCTTCAGGCCCCACGTCGAGCTCGCCCAAAGTCGAGGCACCAAGTCCACCCTCGCCCTCTCCCGCATCTCTTCCCCCACATTCGGCCTCCCCCACGCGTACATCCGCCAGCTTGTCCAGACCATCGTCGACCCACGCACCCTTTACGGTCTCATGGTGTGGTACAAGCCCGTCGTCCCAGGCGAGGAGGATAGGCGGACGGGCACGGTGTGGGTCGCGAAGGCGTTGGGCAAGGTGCAAAGGCTAGCGACGAAGGTCATCACCGGCGGCTTGCGCACCACGGCGACGGACACCCTCGACTACCATGCGAACCTCCCCCCCATCCACATCCGCCTCAATCGAGCCGTCTTCAACGCCGGGGCGCGCATCGTCTCCCTCCCCCCCTCCCACCCTCTCCACCGCGTGGTGAAGCGCTGCCAGCGCGTCCCCCGATACCATCGCTCCCCTATCCACCTCCTCCTCGCTGCCTTCCCCCTCCTCCGCGGTGTCTTCGAGACCGTCGACCCCCACAAAACGGTCTCAACGGCGCCGCCCGGAACTCTGTCAACGCGGGTTGCACGATCAAAGGACGAGGCGAGAGCGGAGATGCAGGAGATCACGGAGCAGGGCGGGTTCTGCGTGTACACGGACGGGTCAGGGTACGAGGGCGGGGTGGGGGCGGCAGCAGTGGCATGGAATGGCGGGGCGGAGGGGGAAGTGAGGATGAAGCACCTCGGCAGTGAGGACGAGCACACGGTTTTCGAGTCCGAGGTCGTAGGCGCAATCCTCGCACTCGACATCGTCAAGGCCACGCCGCGACTGAGCAGCGTCGACGTCTTCACAGACTGCCAACCCGCCATCTCCGCCATCGGCACCCCGCGCCCCCAGCCTGGCCAGTACCTCATCTCCACCTTCCACACCCTCCTACGCCGCCTCCGCACAGCCCGCCCTGCCCTCTCCATTCGCTTCCATTGGGTCCCTGCGCACATCGGTATCGCGGGCAACGAGGCGGTGGACGCGCGCGCGAAGGAGGCGGCCCAAGGCGCCTCCTCCCCGCTCACCGTCCCCCTCCCCCTCTTCGCGAAACCCCTCCCCCTCAGCAAGGCCGCGGCGCAAGCAGCAGGTCAGAAGCTCTTTCGCAAGCAGTGGTGCCGGGAGTGGTCTGCCTCGCCGCGCTTCGCGCGCCTCTCGCTCTTTGACGATGTAACGCCGGGCTCGAAGGTCGAGAAGATGTACGAAGGACTCACCCGCCCGCAGTGCAGTGCTCTGACGCAGCTGCGAACGTCCCACATCGGGCTCAACTCTTTCCTCTACCGGTTCCACCTTGGCCCCTCCCCCGACTGCGCCCTCTGCCTCGTCCCCGAGACGGTATCCCACTACCTTCTCGTCTGCCCCAAGTACCGACGGCAGCGTCTCGACCTGATGCGCAGGGTAGGCACGGCACGCCTCTCCCTCCGCCTCCTACTTTCCGCGAAGTCTGACCCCAAGCCGGTGCTAGTGTTTGTGCGCGACACGGAGCGTCTCCCGCGGTACTCCTTATAGGCGAGCCCCACCCCCCCCACGTTCTCTCTCCTTTCTTTCATTACTTTTCTCTCTCTCTCTCTCTGTCTCTCTCTCTCCCTCTTTCTCTCACTCAACTCAATTTCCTCACACTGCGAGATACCAATTCGATACATATATACACGTCCACCCCATAGCAACTCATCGCACATTCCTCCCCGGCTCGCGTACTACCACCCCCTCGTCCATTACCTACAGGCCCGCTAGAGTATCAACATGTCCCTACGTATAGTGCTACATGGGCCCCAAGGGGCCCACGCGCACTCAAAAATGAATTTGAAATGAAAAAAAAAAAAATGAAATGCATGGCTGGGTTGGATTTAAAGAGGAGGAGGAAGAGGAGGAATCAATTAGTTTATATATTATTGAGTCGATTCCCTTTCCATGCCTTCCCCTTAGCCTTGGACTCACCCAGAAATAGTGCACCTAGACGAGGCTAACAGTTAGTTTAGAGACACTTAATAGCACATAGTGTGCACCGGCTTCACTTGGATTGTGATCCATCACGGTTTGAATCCAGGAGGCCTCGGTTCGTTCCGGGTCGAGTGATGGTGTCCACGTGGAGAATTTTTTCATTCCCTTTCCACACTTCCTTTTGGTGTCCCGCTTGCAGGACTCGTGGATTTGCGTTGGATTTGAGTGCGGGGTTTACCAATCGGTTTATATATTATTTCTCTTGAGTGGAGTTGATTCCCTTTCACTTTCACACCTTCCTCTTCACCCTGGACTCGCTCAAAAAGACTGCACATAAACAACCTTGGGAGCTACATAGCAGACACTTGATAGCACATGGTGTGCACCCGCTTCACCTGGCTTGATCGGCAATGATTAGCTATGCAGGAGGCCCCGGTTCGATTCCGGGTTGGGTGATAGTCCGCTACGGCGTAAAACTTTTTCATTCCCTTTCCACACTTCCTTGTGATGTCACACACTCACCAGGGGATAAGGTTAGATTGAAGTTTGAGAGAGGAATAGAGGTTCACCGGTTCGTTATTTATCCTACTTGAGTTGAGTTGTTTACCTTTCCGCCTAGCTGAATTAGCCTGGGACTCACTCAAAAATACCGCACATAACCAACCTTAGGAGCTACATAGCAGACACTCGGTAGCACATGGTGTGCACTTGCTTTACCTGGATTTGAACCCGCAAAGTTCATGCAGGAGGTCCTGGTTCGATTCCGGGTCAAGTGATTCATGCTTCTGGACTTTTTTTGTTTTTGTTTTGCCTTTTGTTCATCCTTAGTATCGACTCACAGGGGTTTGACTGAAAGTCGAGCAGAGAGGCTCAGTGTATTCTGTTGATTTCATTTGAGGGCAAGTTGATTTCCTTTCCACACCTCCTTGGACTCGCTCAAAAATACCGCACATAAACAACTTTTAAAAGTTAGCTTGTAGACACTCAATAGCACATGGTGTGCACCTGCTTGATGTGCAGTATTGGTCGAGCTTATACGCAGGAGGTCCCGGTTCAATTCCGGGGTTGGGTGATAAGTAATTCTTTATGGTCTCATCTTTTTCATGCATTTTCCTCACTCTTCACTCAGATCTTTCACAACGGATGAGGTTGGACTGAAGTTTGAGAGGGGAACACAGGTTCAGGGATTAGTTATTTTATTTTACTTGAGTTGAGTTAGTTTCCTTTCCACAATGTCTTCTTTCTTCTGGGCTCAGAACTCGCTCGGAAATCCCGCGCATAAACAACCTTAGGACCTACATGGCAGAAAATCGATAGCACATAGTGTGCACCTGCTTCATATGCTTTTGAAAGCGCAAACACTCATGCAGGAGACCCCGGTTCGAATCCGGGTCGAGTGATGGTGTCCACGTGGAAAACTTTTTCATTCCCTTTCCACACTTCCTCGTGATGTTGATATCGTGCTCGCATAACTCTAGTAGGTTTGCGTTAGATTTGAGTTTGCAGAATAGTCGAGAGTTCATTATTTATTTGAGTTGAGTTGTTTACCTTTCCACCTAGCTGAGTTAGCCCTGGACTCACACAGAAATGGTGCATATACTCTAGCTTGGATACCAGCTGGTAGACACTCAATAGCACATGCTGTGCATCTGTTTTACTTCAAATCATTCCTAGAAGTTAAGCAGAGGGCCCCGGTTCGGGTTAGGTGATGATAATTCTCCAGAACCGTGTTTTTCACCTCTTAGTGTCGACTCACATGGGTTCAATTTAATTTTGAGGAGGACTCGGAGGAGAGTATGTATGGAAAGAAATTGACATTCGAGTTTGGCAGTTGTTGGTTCCCTTATTCGTGGACTCCGAGTCTTGCTCAAAAATACTGCATATAACCAACTTTAAGAGCTATATAGCAGACACTCGGTAGCACATGGTGTGCACCTGCTTCACCTGATTGATCCAGAATGGTAGTAGTGCAGGAGGTCCCGGTTCGATTCTGGGTCGGGTGATGCTGTCGCCTTGATGAGAACTTTTCATTCCCTTTCCGTTCAACACTTCTTTTCACTCAGGTCTCTCACAATGGATGGGGTTGGACTGAAGTTTGAGAGAGAGACACAGGTTCACCGATTAGTTTATATATTATTTTACTTGAGTTGAGTTGATTCCCCTTCACACCTTCCGCTTCACCCTGGACTCACTCAAAAATACCACACAAACAACCTTAGGAGCTACATAGCAGACACTTGATAGCACATGGTGTGCACCTGCCTTGGCTTTGGCATTTAGGAACCCAGCTTGTGCAGGAGGTCTGAGTTGATTCCGGGTCAGGTGATGATTCCACGGCGGTAGAGAACTTTTTCATTCCCCTTCTACGCTTCCTTGTGATATTGATGTCGATGTCGTGCTCACAGAACTCATAGGTTTGTGTTGGATTTGAGTTTGAGGAGGAAAGGAATAGATGATTCCTCTTTCACACCTTCCTCAAGTTAGCCTTGGACTCACTCAAATATACCGCACATAAACAACTCAGGAGCCATACTGAGGACACTCGGTAGCACATGGTGTGCACTTGCTTCACTTTATCGTTTCTACGAGTTTATGCAGGAGGCTCTCGGTTTGATTCCGGGTCGGGTGATAGTAGTGTCTGCATTGTGAGCCTTTTTTATTTCCTGTTCCAGGTTTCCTTGTGATGTCGCACTCACTCACCAGAGGATGAGGTTAGATCGAAGAAGAGGAGAGGAAAGAGAGATTTACGAGTTAGTTATTTTATTTCACTTGAGTTGAGTTGATTGCCTTTTCACTTTCATGCCTTCCTCTCAGTCCTGAATCTGCTCAGAAATACCGCATATAAACAACCTCAGAAGCTAAGGTGTAGACACTTGATAGTACATGGTGTGCACCTGCTTCATTTAGACCATCTCAATTTAGGCTTATGCAGGAGGTCTTGGTTCGATTCCGGGTCGGATGATAAGACCTTTGATGAGTGTTCTTTGCCTTTTGTTCACCCTTGTTATCAACTCACATGGGTTGGATTCAAGGAGGAGGAGGAGAGTATGTATGTAAAGAAATTGACATTGATTATTCTTTCCTTGTTGATTATGTACACCTTAGCCTGGACTCGCTCAAATACAGCACATAAACAACCTTGGGAGCTACATAACAGACACTCAATAGCACATGGTGTGCACCTGCCTTGACTTTGGCATTTAGAAACTCAGTTTGTGCAGGAGGTCTCAGTTCGATTCCGGGTAGGGTGGTAATTTGCAGCCAACGAGGAATTTTCTTTCTTCTTCTTTTGGCCTTTTGTTCGCCTTTCACGTGGTTCAATCTAGTAGTATCGACTTACATGGGCGGGATTAAAGTTTCAAGCAGGAGGAGAGTATGTAACCAAAAAATTGACATTAGCTATTCCTCGGGCTTGGCTTGTTGATTCCCTTTCCACGCTTCCCCTCCCTCTTAGCCCTGGACTCCCTAAAAAATACTGCACGTAAACAACCTTAGGAGCTACATAGCAGACACTCAATAGCATATGGTGTGCACCTGCTTGACAGTAGTAGCACATGCAGTATAATGCAGGAGGCTCTCGGTTCAATTCCGGGTCGGGTGATACATGTCATACAGTACACTCGTGGTGATTTTTGTTACCCTTCCAAATTTCTTTTCACTCAGGTCTCTCACTCAGGTCCCTCACAACGGGTGAGGTTGGGTGGAAGTATGAGAGAGGAACAAAGGTGTTCATTGGTTCCTTATTTTATTTTATTTGAGTTGAGTTGATTTTCCTTTCCCCACCTTCCCCTTAGCCTGAGATTTGCTCAGAAGTAGTGCATATACCCTAGCTTAAAAACCAAGTTGTAGACACTCGGTAGCACATAGTGTGTACCTGCTTCACCTGATTGATCCATCACGGTAATGCAGGAGGCTCTCGGTTCGATCCCGGGTCAAGTGATAGGGTCTCGCATTGCAATTTTTTTTTCTCCTTCCTCAGTTCCTGTTCAACACTTCCTTTTGATGCCGCAGTCACATGCGTTGGAGCTCAAGGACTCAGGAGGACAGGAATAGAGGTTCACCAATTAGTTTATATTTTATTTTACTCGAGTTGAGTTGATTCCCTTTCCATGCCTTCCCCGTAGCCTTGGACTCACCTAGAAATAGTGCACTTAGACGAGGCTAACAGCTAGGTTAGAGACACTCGATAGCACATGGTGTGTGCCTGCTTCACCTGATTGATCCATCACGGTAGTGCAGGAGGCCTCGGTTCGATTCCGGGTCGGGTGATAGCGACGGTCGAGAATTCTTTCATTCCCTTTCCACACTTCCTCTTCACTCAGGTCTCTCACAATGGATGGGGTTGGATTGAATTTTAAGAGAGGAACACAGGTTCATCGGTTCATTATTTTATTTTACTTGAGTTGAGGGCAAGTTAATTTCCTTTCCACAATGTCACTGAGTCTTCTTCCTCTTAGCCTTGGACTTGCTAAAAAAAAAAAACCACACATAAACAACCGTAGGAGCCATACTGAGGACACTCGATAGCACATGGTGTGCACCTGCTTTACCTAGAGTCAAACATGGATGGCACATTCATGCAGGAGGTCCTGGTTCGATTCCGGGTCGGGTGATCACGGTTCTCCAAACCCTTTTTTTTTTTTTGCCTTTTGTTCACCCTTGGTATCGCCTCGCATGGGGCGGCTGAAGGTCGAGCAGAGAGGCTCGGCTGATTATATTGATTTCATTTTGAGTTGAGTCGTCACTTTCACTTCAACACCCGCCTTCAAGTTGGACTCGCTCAAAAATACCGCACATAAACAGCCTTAGGAGCTACATAGCGGACACTCAATAGCACATGGTGTGCACCTGCCCAACTTGAAACTTCACCAAGCCAGGTTTACGCAGGAGGCTCTCGGTTTGATTCCGGGTTGGGTGATGAGACGTTCCCAGGCCCATTTTTTTGGGGGCCTTTTTGTTCACCCTTAGTATCGACTCACATGGGTTGGATTCAAATTTCGAGGAGGAGGAGAGTATGTATGTAAATAAATCAACATTGACATTGATCATTCTAGCTATTCTTTGAGTTTGGCTTCAAGTTGACCTCCTCCACCTTGGTGTTGTACTCACTCAAAAGATACCCCACATAAACAACCTTAGGAGCTATACTGAGAACACTTGGTAGCACATGGTGTGCACCTGCTCGAACTAAGTAGGAGGATAGGTTCCACTTAAGCAGAGGGCCCCGGTTTGATTCCGGGTCGGGTGATGTGCCAAGAGTTGGGTGTGATGGTTTTTTTTTCGTGTTGGAGTACATGCACATGTAGGGAGAGGGTTGGGTTGGGATTGATTGGTTGGGTGGGCGGGAGTGGGAGGAGGTTTGTTATGTGATTACGGGGACTACCTACGAGCAATGGGAATGGCGGGCCTCCGACAGGAATATACTCTTTGCTGAAGAGCTGCAGGGTAAGTTTATTCTTTGGAAGCGCGCCGAATTACTTACATGTAAATTTAAAGCCGTGCAGGGCCGTTTTTGCGGGGATTGTGGATGTCGAGTGTGAGATCGAGGCTTCAGGCCTTCAGGATACAAAGACAGTGTAGATTATTCCTTAAGTTTGGCTTGTTGATTTCTGTCTATGCCTTCCTCAAGTTAGCCTAGCAGACACTCGATAGCATATGGTGTGCACCTGCTTCACTTGGTTGGGAATTGTCATGGTTATGCAGGAGGCTCTCGGTTCGATTCTGGGTCGAGTGATGCATGCTTCTGGACCTTTTTTTTTTTGCCTTTGTTCACCCTTAGTATCGACTCACATGGGTTCGGCTGAAGGTCAAGCAGAGAGGCCCAGCGGACTCTATTGATTTTTTTTTCAGGGCAAGTTGATTTTCCTTTTCACTTTCATGCCCTCCTCTCAGTGTTGGTTTTCGCTAAGGAATACCGCACATAAACAACCTTAGGAGCTACATAGCAGACACTCGGTGGCATATGGTGTGTGCCTGCTTCGCTTGGTTGATCAGTAACGGTTATGCAGGAGGTCCTGGTTCGATTCCGGGTCGGGTGATTGAACTCGAATGGGGGATTTTTTTCATTCCCTTTCTACACTTCCTCGTGATGTTGTCGGGTCGGGTTATTTTCCTCTCCACACTTCCTCTTCACTTAGGTCTCTTGCAAAGGGATGAGGTTGGACTCGAGTTTGAGAGAGGAAGATAGGTTCATTGGTTAGTTATTTCACTGGAGTTGAGTTGAGTTGAGTTGATTTCCCGTCCACACCTTCCTCTTCGGACTCACTCAAAAGTATTGCACATAAACAACCTTAGCAGCTACATAGCAGACACTTGATAGCACATGGTGTGCACCTGCTTGAACTAAGTGAGTAATCTGGGCTTATGCAGGAGGTCTCGGTTCGATTCCGGGTCGGGTGATATTGCGCTTGCAACGAGTGTTTTTTTGCCTTTTGTTCCCGCTTAGTATCGACTCACATGGGTTCGGCTGAAGGTTGAGCAGAGAGGCTCACCGGATTCTGTTGATTTCATTTTGAGGGCAAGTTGATTTTCCTTTCCACAATGTCTTCTTCCTCTTGGGCGCAGAATTCGCTCAGAAATACCGCACATAAACAACCTAGGAGCTACATAGCAGACACTCGATAGCACATGGTGTGCACCTGCTCGGCCTGGAAAATAGCGTTGATAGCTATGCAGGAGGCTTCGGTTTGATTCCGGGTCGGGTGATATTCCCTCTTGGAGTCTTTTTTTTCCTGCTGCGCTTCCTCTTCACTCAAGTCTCTCACAATGGATGGGGTTGGACTGAATTTTGAGAGAGGAACAGAGGTTCATTGGTTAGTCACTTCACTGGAGTTGAGTTGAGTTGAGTTGAGTTGAGTTGATTTCCTTTCCCTTAGCCTTGAACTCGCTCAAAAATACCGCACATAAACAGCCTTAGGAGCTACATAGCGGACACTTGATAGCACATGGTGTGCACCTGCTTGAACTAAATGAGTAATCTGGGCTTATGCAGGAGGTCTCGGTTCCATTCCGGGTCGGGTGATATTGCGCTTGCACCGGGTGTTTTTTTGCCTTTTGTTCCCGCACTCACATGGGTTCGGCTGAAGGTTGAGCGGAGAGGCTCAATGGATTCTGTTGATCTTATTTTGAGGGCAAGTTGATTTTCCTTTTCACCTTCACACCGTCCTCTAGGTGTTGGTATTTGCTCAGAATATTGCATATAAACAACCTTAGGAGCTACATAGAAGACACTTGATAGCATATGGTGTGCACCTGCTTCACTTGGTTGGGAATTGTCATGGTTTATGCAGGAGGTCTCGGTTCGATTCCGGGTCGGGTGATAGCGCTTCCTGAAATAATTTTTTATTTTCTATCTCCCGTTCCACACTTCCTCTTCACTCAGGTCTCTCACAAAGGAGATTGGACTGACGTTTGAGAGAGGAACACAGGTTCATCAGTTGGTTATTTTATTTTATTTTACTTGAGTTGAGTTGATTCCCTTTTCACACCTTCCCCCTATTGCTCAAAAATACCGCACACAAACAACCTTAGGAGCTAAATAGCAGACACTCGGTAGCACATGGTGTGCACCTGCTTCACCTGATTGATCCATCACGGTAGGTGCAGGAGGCCCCGGTTCAATTCTGGGTCAGGTGATGCTGTCGCCTTGATGAGAACTTTTTTATTCCCTTTCCACACTTCCTTGTGATGTCGATGTGCTTGTAGAACTCATAGGTTTGTTTGCGTTGGATTTGAGTTCGCAGAATAGTCAAAAGTTCATTATTTAGTTGAGTTGATTACCTTTTGGTTGGACTTGCTCAGAAATACTGCACATAAACAGCCTTAGGAGCTACATAGCGGACACTCGATAGCACATGGTGTGCACTTGCTTCACTTTATCGTTTCCACGAGTTTATGTAGGAGGCTCTCGGTTCGATTCCGGGTCGGGCGATGCTGTCGTCCGTGATCAGAACTTTTTCATTCCCTTTCCACACTTTCCTGTGATTTCATGCTCGCATAACTCGTAGGTTTGCATTGGATTTGAGTCCAGGGAGGGGAGGAATAGATGATTCCCCTTTCACACCTCCCCTTCTTCACCCTGACTCGCTCAAGAATACTGCACATAAACAACCTCAGGAGCCATACTGAGGACACTCGGTAGCACATGGTGTGCACCTGCTTCACTTCAAGTCGTTTCCTAGATCTTCAGCAGACGCTCTCGGTTCGATTCCGGGTCGGGTGATGTGCCAAGAGTTGGGTGAAATGGTTTTTTTTCGTGTTGGAGTACATGCACATGTAGGGAGAGGGCTGGGTTGGGATTGATTGGTTGGGTGGGCGGGAGTGGGAGGAGGTTTGTTATGTGATTACGGGGACTACCTACGAGCAATGGGAATGGCGGGCCTCCGACAGGAATATACTCTTTGCTGAAGAGCTGCAGGGTAAGTTTATGCTTTGGAAGCGCACCGAATTACTTACATGTAAATTTAAAACCGTGCAGGGCCATTTTTGCGGGGATTGTGGATGTCGAGTGTGAGATCGAGGCTTCAGGCCTTCAGGATACAAAGACGGTGTAGATTATTCCTTAAGTTTGGCTTGTTGATTTCTGTCTATGCCTTCCTCAAGTTAGCCTAGCAGACACTCGATAGCATATGGTGTGCACCTGCTTCACTTGGTTGGGAATTGTCATGGTTATGCAGGAGGCTCTCGGTTCGATTCTGGGTCGAGTGATGCATGCTTCTGGACCTGTTTTTTTTTGCCTTTGTTCACCCTTAGTATCGACTCACATGGGTTCGGCTGAAGGTGGAGCAGAGAGGCTCAATGGATTCTGTTGATTTTATTTTGAGGGCAAGTTGATTTTCCTTTCCACTTTCATGCCCTCCTCTCAGTGTTGGTATTTGCTCAGAATATTGCATATAAACAACCTTAGGAGCTATAATGCAGACACTCGGTGGCATATGGTGTGTGCCTGCTTTGCTTGGTTGATCAGTAACGGTTATGCAGGAGGTCCTGGTTCGATTCCGAGTCAGGCGATAAAGAAGCTCCAAGCATTGCTTTTTGGTTTTTTCTCTCTTTGCCTTTTGTTCGTCTTTCATGTGGTTCCCTCGAGTAGCATTGACTTACAAGGGCTCAAGTTCCAGGAGGAGGAGGAGAGTATGCATGTAAAGAAATTGACATTCATTATTCTCGAGTTCAGCTTGTTGATTCCCTTTTCTGCCTTGGCATTGGACTCGCTCATAAATGTGCAGATACCCTAGTTTGAAAGCTAACTTGTAGACACTCGGTAGCACATGGTGTGCACCTGCTTCACTTCACAGACCATCCCAAAACACTTAAACAGGAGGTCTCGGTTCGATTCCGGGTCGGGTGATAGAATTCAAGGGCGGATTTCTTTTCATTCCCTTTCCACACTTCCTTTTCACTCAGGTCTCTCACAATGGATGGGGTTGGACTCAAGTTTGAGAGAGGAACACAGGTTCACCGGTTCATTATTTTATTTTACTTGAGTTGAGTTGATTTACCTTTCCATGCCTTCCCCTTAGCCTTGGACTTGCTCAAAAGTACCGCACATAAACAACCGTAGGAGCTAAGATGTAGACACTCGTGGCACATGGTGGCACCTGCTTGACCTAGATGTTCACTATAGTTATGCAGGAGGCTCCGGTTCGATTCCGGGTCGGGTGATATTTAGCTAGCAACTCGCTTTTTTGCCTTTTGTTCACCCTTAGTATTGACTCACCTGGGCTCGGCTGAAGGTCGAGCAGAGAGGCTCAGCGGATTCTGTTGATTTTATTTCGAGGGCAAGTTGATTCCTTTTCCGCCTCGGCATTGGACTCGCCAGAAATGGTACATATACCCTAGCTTGGATACCGGCTTGTAGACACTCAATAGCACATGGTATGCACCTGCTTGGCCTGAATGTGGTTCCCCACTGTGGTTATGCAGGAGGTCTCGGTTCGATCCCGGGTCGGGTGATAATGCAGCAGTTGACTCTCTTTTTGGCCTTTTGTTCACCCTTAATATCGACTCACATGGGTTCGGCTGAAGGTTGAGCAGAGAGGCTCACCGGATTTTATTAATTTCATTTCCAGGGAAAGTTTTTTTTTTTTTTTTTTTTTTTGGAGCGTTTGGGATAATGAAATCAGGTCTGCAGAAGCATTCCAAAAGTCATCCGCTGGGTCTACTAGAAGGTTCTAGTTAATGCCGGGGAAGTTGTCCAAGGAGGAAATGCCATTACGCACAAATAACCATAGTGTGGGACTCCAGCCTTTAAAAGTTCTCCTATCCCATTTCTTAAATCATTCAATTTCATCGGCTGTATACCCACTAAAACCCCCTCTGTGTAAGTCCAGTCATCCGGCAGCGAGTCTTCATTCATTAGTAGACCACTCCATGTTCGTAGGACAAGATCTTTGTTCAGTGCAAGATTATTACAGCTATTTGCGGAACATAAGGCGCGGATCAAATTTTTATCAAAAAGGGTTGTTTTCACTGCTACCCCGATATCTTGCTCAATTCTTCACCTGAAGCCCTGGAACCATTTTCAATCGATCTCTGGGGGTATTTTACAGTGCTTAGGCCGGTTCTCAAGTTTCTCTTTCCCGCTGGTGGATTTGTAAGCAAATGCCATGGACTTCCAACTGCTGACCCTGCTTAAAGAGGAGTTCATGTGAGGATGCCCTAGCCTTTTGCCTGTGGGTGTATGAGTGTCCCATACAGTGCATAGGGTAGCCTTTCGGGCAATATACCTTCCTGCCATGGCACAGGTACCACAATCAAATGAATGGATTTATTGATGTGCTTGTTGACATGTTTCTCGTGGCAGAATTGCAACATAGAGTACCCGGCGCACTTGGAAACACATATATAAACATAGAGACAAATATTTAGCACCCCCCAATAGATCCTTCCTTTGAAGCAGGGGTAGCAAGGTAAATTTTGATCATCTGGCTTACTCAGCCATCACTGAATAAGAGAACTAATTTGAGCAGACGGCGCACTCTGGAATATTCATTGAAGATGTCTAGTGAAGGATTCACGGCATTTGAGGCAGAATTGAATGCATTAGAGGGGTAGCAGTGAAAATGATCAAAGTGGCCATTTTTAGAAAAAAAAAATGATCCGCGCCTTATGTTCCGCAAATAGCTGTAAACTTTAGTTTGTTGGTGAGGATACGATCTCGTCCGAGTGCAGAATTTATAGATTTCAGCCATTTATTATGGATTTCAATCTCTGAGATGTTACGGTCCGGATTCTTCAAAACTTTGTCAATCCGGATATTCCATATTGTATGCCATGCAGTAGATACAAGAATAGTAAATAGCCTTCCCATCTCTGGTATAATTCTACCTTTAGAGTTTTTGAATCTGACGAGGTTACAGCCTAGAATTAGGCCCCAATCCAGTGAAGGCCAGCAGTCATATTTTGTTGTCCAAATGTTCTGAGTTAGTTTCCAAACAAGGGTTGCACCAGAGGCATTGCATTCTGTTGCTATGTGCTCAAGACTTTCAGGTACACCGCAGGTTTGGCATTTTGCAAGCACTTCAAGGTTCTCAATGTGTGACCAGAAATCACCAACTCTGAAGGTGTTGTGGATCGACTTCCAGAATAGTTCACGGTGAAGTCGTCTTAAATTTACTGAACGGATGGATTTCCAAATCACTTCATCCGTTGGGGTGTAATCAAAGACCTTTTGCACAGCATAGCGTATTCTGTCCAAGTTGATGAGTGTTGATTTTCTGAATGGCACTGGATAAGTGCTTTTGATGATTTTTGTAAAGATACGCTGGGACCCATGTGAGATTAGAATACCAGAGTTATTGAACATGATATCCCGTTGGGTATCTACTTCAATTGTAGAGCAAATACCTGTGTCTGAGGGGACAGGGAAATTACAGGTTGTCTGTTTGAAGTGTGTCCGACCTACTCGTTCATTGAGTGCGGAAAATACTGCCTTGAAAAGCAAATAATTCGAATCCAACATGTTATTTTCTGATTTTGTTCGTTCCTTGACTATGGTTTTAAGTAAAAAGTCGGAGGAAGAGCACAGTAGTGATGGGGTATTCTTTGGTAATTTTTAGAGGAGGATAAGGGTTGCTCCTAGTATTCCTGAACTAAAATCAAGCTTGATTGTTGGATTATCAAACGTAAGGTACACCGTTTCATTTACTTGGATTTCAGGTGACACGACTCTGAATCTTGCTACAATTTGCGGTTCAAACTGGCCAGCACAAATAATCTTTATGTGGATGGAAGCAGTAATTAGCTCTGGCGGCGGCTCTAACTGTCCCCCCCGCCTGGCGGCAATCTCATTCAATGAATCTTCATCCGCAAGAATCCTGAAACCATCCTGTATACTGACCAGTCTGAAATTCGGGTCAAAGGTCATGGGTTTGTCCATCTCAATGGTTTGTGCATTTGCACACATCTCTTCTTCAGTTAGTCTGAGCTCATCACAAAGATCTGTCTTCGGAGCCAATGGATTCCATTTAGGCATAATGCAATCAATTAAAACCTGGGCAGTTTCAATACACTTTCCAGGATTTTCACAGCCAAGTTCATTTCGGTCTCGGTTACAGGGTGGGCATCCACAATTTTTGCGGGAAATGCCGCTAGGGTTGATGGTATGGGGGCGACGCAGCACTGTAGTACGTCTGGTAGCAATTGTAAGTGCATCACGGACAGTTCGAACTCCATGCATATTTCTGAGGCAGGTAGCAGCATCCCGAAGGCAGGCATTCTTGTAAGCTGGATAGTGGACAGAGGGGTGTTTCCATATTGGCATTTCAAGCTGCACCTGATTGTCAACTGAGAGTCCTGTAAATTTCAGATTGAATTCTTGGGCCACAGATATCATTCTCTTGAGATCATCAGGGATTTTGTTCGATCTTGGAATTGGAAAGTGAATATTGTTCAAAAAAATGTTGATGATTTGACCAGGCCTGATATTTAGGTAGCTGGTTTCCAAGTATTTTATAAATATGTAATCCACAAAATAGCACCACAGTGGACGATTCTCACCCTGCATGACATAGCATTGGAGGTTCCAAAGAGCAACTGCTTTATTTCTGGCTGATATATCGAAAATTCCTTTGCCTCCCTGATCAATGGGAAGGATCATTGTCTCAAATGAGACTCTGGCTGTCTTTCCATCCCATAAAAATGAATGGATCAATTTCTGCAGCGACTCTTCAACATCTTTGGGCATGCCCTGGACCCTGGTCAGGTACTGTGTACGGCCCCCGATTACCATACTAATGACGTGTCATTTCCCTTCTAAACTCGAGTGTGTTTTTTGCCAACGCATGATATCCGTATCATTTTTTTCCATGACAGACGGCCATGGTTCAGTATAAGAGATGTTGTTTCCAATCCATGCACCTAACATCCGACAGCTTTCGTCATCTTGAACAATACAGATAGTTTCGTTTATTGCACCAATTGGAGATTTATTATTTATTCTTCTTTCCTTGAGGACCTTTTAACGGTAGGTGGGTTTCCCAAAGGGAAGGAGTACCGTTTTATGTTCATTAAATTTTGCAGTTGATGCAGCACACCAAAGGCGTAGAATGTTCCACAAAATCTCCATTGAGTCAGTGGATTTCAAATAAATTGTTGTATCATCAGCAAAAAGTGACACCACTAGATTTTTGTTTGTGCCAGGGAAAGTTGATTTAGTATCTTCTTCCTCTTGGGCTTGGAACTCGCTCAAAGATACTGCACTTAAACAACCTTAGGAGCTAAATAGCAGACACTCGGTAGCACATGGTGTGCACCTGCTTCACCTATTCAGAATTTTTCACGGTTATGCAGGAGGCTCTCGGTTCAATTCTGGGTCGGGTGATAAGAGTCGGGTGAATTTCTTTTTTGCTTTTCTTTCCGGTTGCAGAACTCGTAGGTTTGCGTTGGACTGAAGTTTGAGAGAAGAACATACAATCAAAGCTGTCTTAACCCATACCACTCGGTGGATGCCAAAACGTATAGGTTTTCGCAGCATATGGGTTTCGAGGATCGTGGGAAATACCTCGGCAAATCCCGACCTTTGTCGGGACCTTCAGAAGTAGTCAATTATCAGGCATATAATGATTATTTGTTTGCCTAGTAGACCTCAATTGGCTTCTGCGGTTCCTCTGTGCTCCTGTGCCAAACATTGCATGCAATGATTTGTTGTTGGAGTCACTGAAAACCTTGAATATTGTTCAGAAATGGCTCGCAATCACTTGTAAGGTGTTCAATCTTGGTTCAGTCAGCATTTGTGTCTGGTCTGAGGCCAAATTCCCTCTGAAAGAACAGACATTCAGCACAAAACAGCCCAAAATTCTATCAAAGCTATGGGTTTTTGCCGGCAAAAAAGCATGGCTTATGGAGCTTCACAGATTTATGGGGTTTTAATATGGCACGCACTTGGTGGATGCCCAAAATGTATGGATTTTTACAGATTATGGGTTATAGGGGCTATGGGTTAAGACAGCTTTGACTGTAGGTTCATTGGTTCATTATTTTATTTTACTTGAGTTGAGTTGATTCCCTTTCCAGCTTAGCCTTGGACTCACTCAAAAATACTGCACGTAAACAACCTTGGGGGCTATATAGCAGACACTTGGTAGCACATGGTGTGCACCTGCTTCACCTGATTGATCCATCACGGTAATGCAGGAGGTCTCGGTTCGATTCTGGGTCGGGTGATGCTGTCGCCTTGATGAGAACTTTTTCATTCCCTTTCCGTTCAACACTTCTTTTCATTCAGGTCTCTCACAATGGATGGGGTTGGACTGAATTTTGCGAGAGGAACACAGGTTCAGGTTCATCGGTTCGTGATTTATTTGAGTTGAGTTGAGTTGATTTCTTTTTCCACTAGGCTGAATTAGCCTTGGACTCGCTCAAAAATACCACACAAACAACCTTAGGAGCTACATAGCAGACACTTGATAGCACATGGTGTGCACCTGCCTTGGCTTTGGCATTTAGGAACCCAGCTTGTGCAGGAGGTCTTGGTTCGATTCTGGGTCAGGTGATGATTCCACGGCGGTAGAGAACTTTTTCATTCCCCTTCTACACTTCCTTGTGATATTGATGTCGATGTCGTGCTCACAGAACTCATAGGTTTGTGTTGGATTTGAGTTTGAGGAGGAAAGGAATAGATGATTCCTCTTCCACACCTTCCTCAAGTTAGCCTTGGACTCACTCAAATATACCGCACATAAACAACTCAGGAGCCATACTGAGGACACTCGGTAGCACATGGTGTGCACTTGCTTCACTTTATCGTTTCTACGAGTTTATGCAGGAGGCTCTCGGTTTGATTCCGGGTCGGGTGATAGTAGTGTCTGCATTGTGAGCCTTTTTTATTTCCTGTTCCAGGTTTCCTTGTGATGTCGCACTCACTCACCAGAGGATGAGGTTAGATCGAAGAAGAGGAGAGGAAAGAGAGATTTACGAGTTAGTTATTTTATTTCACTTGAGTTGAGTTGATTGCCTTTTCACTTTCATGCCTTCCTCTCAGTCCTGAATCTGCTCAGAAATACCGCATATAAACAACCTCAGAAGCTAAGGTGTAGACACTTGATAGTACATGGTGTGCACCTGCTTCATTTAGACAATCTCAATTTAGGCTTATGCAGGAGGTTTCTTGGTTCGATTCCGGGTCGGATGAGAAGACCTTTGATGAGTGTTCTTTGCCTTTTGTTCACCCTTGTTATCAACTCACATTGGTTCGGCTGAAGGTCAAGCAGAGAGGCCCAGCGGACTCTATTGATTTTTTTTTCAGGGCAAGTTGATTTTCCTTTTCACTTTCATGCCCTCCTCTCAGTGTTGGTCTTTGCTAAGGAATACCACACATAAACAACCTTAGGAGCTACATAGCAGACACTCGGTGGCATATGGTGTGTGCCTGCTTCGCTTGGTTGATCAGTAACGGTTATGCAGGAGGTCCTGGTTCGATTCCGGGTCGGGCGATTGAACTCGAATGGGGAATTTTTTTCATTCCCTTTCCACACTTCCTCGTGATGTTGTCGGGTCGGGTTATTTTCCTCTCCACACTTCCTCTTCACTCAGGTCTCTTGCAAAGGGATGAGGTTGAACTGAAGTAGGAGAGAGGAAGACAGGTTCATTGGTTAGCTATTTCACTGGAGTTGAGTTGAGTTGATTTCCTTTCCCTTAGCCTTGAACTCGCTCAAAAATACTGCACATAAACAACCTCAGAAGCTAAGGTGTAGACACTTGATAGCACATGGTGTGCACCTGCTTCACCTGATTGATCCATCACGGTAATGCAGGAGGCCTCGGTTCGATTCCGGGTCGGGTGATAGCGCTTCCTGAAATATTTTTTTATTTTCTGTCTCCCGTTCCACACTTCTTTTCAACGCGAGTCTCTCACAAAGGCATGAGATTGGACTCAAGTTTGAGAGAGCAACATAGATTCATCGGTTAGTTATTTTATTTTATTTTACTTGAGTTGAGTTGATTCCCTTTCCAGCTTAGCCTTGGACTCGCTCAAAAATACTGCACGTAAACAACCTTAGGAGCTAAATAGCAGACACTCGGTAGCACATGGTGTGCACCTGCTTCACTTGGATCACTTCCCCACTGTGGTTATGCAGGAGGTCTTGGTTCGATTCCGAGTCAGGTGATAAAGAAGCTCCAAGCATTGCTTTTTGGTTTTTTCTCTCTTTGCCTTTTGTTCGTCTTTCATGTGGTTCCCTCGAGTAGCATTGACTTACAAGGGCTCAAGTTCCAGGAGGAGGAGGAGAGTATGCATGTAAAGAAATTGACATTCATTATTCTCGAGTTCAACTTGTTGGTTCCCTTTTCTGCCTTGGCATTGGACTTGCTCATAAATGTGCAGATACCCTAGTTTGAAAGCTAACTTTTAGACACTCGGTAGCACATGGTGTGCACCTGCTTCACTTCACAGACCATGCCAAAACACTTGAGCAGGAGGTCTCGGTTCGATTCCGGGTCGGGTGATAAAATTCAAAGGCGGATTTTTTTTCATTCCCTTTCCACACTTCCTCTTCACTCAGGTCTCTCACAATGGATGGGGTTGGACTCAAGTTTGAGAGAGGAACACAGGTTCACCGGTTCATCATTTTATTCTACTTGAGTTGAGTTGATTTTCCTTTCCCTGCCTTCCCCTTAGCCTTGTATTCACTCAAAAATACTGCACATAAACAACCTCAGAAGCTAAGGTGTAGACACTCGATAGCACATGGTGTGCACCTGCTTGAATTTGGTCGATAGGCAATGGTTATGCAGGAAGTCTCGGTTCGATTCCGGGTCGGGTGATGAGGATACCCCATAGCAACCTTTTTTTTTTGCCTTTTGTTCACCCTTAGTATCGACTCACATGGGTTCAGCTGAAAGTCGAGCAGAGGCTCAGCAGATTCTATTGATTTCATTTTGAGGGCAAGTTGATTTCCTTTTCCGCCTCGGCATTGGACTCGCCAGAAATGGTACATATACCCTAGCTTGGATACCGGCTTGTAGACACTCAATAGCACATGCTGTGCACCTGCTTGGCCTGAATGTGGTTCCCCACCGTGGTTATGCAGGAGGTCTCGGTTCGATCCCGGGTCGGGTGATAATGCAGCAGTTGACTCTTTTTTCGGCCTTTTGTTCACCCTTAATATCGACTCACATGGGTTCAGTTAAAGGTCGAGCAGAGAGGCTCAGCAGATTCTGTTGATTTTACTTGAGTTGAATTGATTTACCTTTTCCACCTTGGTGTTGGACTAGCTTAAAAATACTGCGCATAAACAACCTTAGGAACTAAGGTGTAGACACCCAATAGCACATGGTGTGTGCCTGCTTCACTTGGTTGGGAATCTATTATGGTCTATGCAGGAGGTCTCGTTTCGATTCCGGGTCGGGTGATAGCGCTTCCTGAAATAATTTTTTATTTTCTATTTCCTATTCCACACTTCTTTTCAACGCGAGTCTCTCACAAAGGCATGAGATTGGACTCAAGTTTGAGAGAGGAACATAGATTCATTGGTTAGTTATTTTATTTTATTTTACTTGAGTTGAGTTGTTCCCTTTTCACACCTTCCCCCTAGGCTTGGGCTTGCTCAAAAATACCGCACACAAACAACCTCAGGAGCCATACTGAGGACACTCGGTAGCACATGGTGTGCACCTGCTTCACCTGATTGATCCATCACGGTAGGTGCAGGAGGTCTCGGTTCGATTCCGGGTCGAGTGATGCTGTCGCCTTGATGAGAACTTTTTCATCCCCTTTCCGTTCAACACTTCTTTTCATTCAGGTCTCTCACAATGGATGGGGTTGGACTGAATTTTGCGAGAGGAACACAGATTCATTGGTTAGTCACTTCACTGGAGTTGAGTTGAGCTGAGTTGAGTTGATTTCCTTTCCCTTAGCCTTGGACTCGCTCAAAAATACCGCACATAAACAGCCTTAGGAGCTACATAGCGGACACTCAATAGCACATGGTGTGTGCCTGCTTGAACTGGTTCGTAGACAGATGGTTATGCAGGACGCCTCGGTTCGATTCCGGGTCGGGTGATAACCGGTTCTCCAAAGCTTTTTTTGCCTTTTGTTCACCCTTCGTATCGACTCACGTGGGTTGGATTCAAATTTCGAGGAGGAGGAGAGTATGTATGTAAATAAATCGACATTGACATTGATTATTCTAGCTATTCCTTGAGTTTGGCTTCAAGTTGACCTCCTCCGCCTTGGTGTTGTACTCACTCAAAAGATACCGCACATAAACAATCTTAGGAGCTATGTAGCAGACACTCCATAGCACATGGTGTGCACCTGCTTCACTTTTCCGTTCCTATGAGTTTATGCAGGAGGCTCTCGGTTCGATTCCGGGTCGGGTGATGTGCCGGGGTTATGATGTTTTTTTTCTTCTTCGCGGAGTACATGTGTATGTAAGGAGAGGGAGGTTTGGATTGGTGGGGTGGGGTGCACGGAGAGGAGGAGGAGGTTTGTTATGTGACTACGGGGTACGAGCGATGGGAATAGCGGGAGTCCGACAGGAATATACTCTTTGCTGAAGAATTACAGGGTGAGTTTATTCTTTGGAAGAGCGCCAAATTAAATTTAAGAAGCCGTGCAGGGCCATTCTTGCCGGGGTCGAGTGTGAGAGACCTCGAGGCTTAGGCCTTCAGGATATAGAGACGGTGGGAGATAGAAGACGGGCTTGCATTAACTGAATGAATGATGACGACGCAGGCACCGCAGCCGGGACTGCATATACATTGCATATACTATGAGCAAGTCCACGAGAGCGCCCAATTAACGCAATGCGTGCAGGGTCTACCGAGAACTCGAGAGATTGGTATGTATTGTTCGGCAAGTGGAGAGGTGTCGGCTGTGAGAGTCCTTCAGGCCTTGAGGCTTGGGGCAGTGGTTTGGCATGGAGACGGTGGTGGTGGAAGACAGAAGTCAGATAAAGGACGCAGCCTTGGAATAGTAGGCTTGAATTAAATAAGTAACTAGATGATAGGCACCGGGACCGCAGAGGTTGTTAGGGAGAGGCGGTCATGAGAGACATTATCTCGAGTGAGCGATGATAAATGGTGCATTATAAGGGATCCTCCGAAGGCGGTCCGGCTGAGGCAGGCATCGTAAATGAGCGTCAGATTAATTGGATTGGTGGTGGCGTCACTCCAGGATTGGGAACACCAATTCGAGAGTCCGAGGAAGGGGGAAGCGGGCAGCGGAGACGAGCAAGCCGGTCGACGCTAGCGCATCAAGGAGTTGGGGGCAGCTGTCGCCGGGGAGGCCAGAGTGGAGTTGGTCGTCGTGGTTGAGGAAAGAGAGGAGGCCGGCGAATATTTAGTCGCCGACCAATCTTGCCTTTTCTCGACCACAATTCGATGGCTACCCGCGGCCGCAAAATACCTGGAAAGACACAGACACGGGAGACGGGGTTAATTGGGTGAGGAAATGCGCTTAACAGAGAAGGATAAAGCGAGGATGGGCAAGGCCTAATACACGTGTGGAAGCGAGGGAAGCCACGAACTGGAAGCGTGCAAAAAAAACCCCTTTTAATCGCGACCCTTGAATCTGTATCCACTTTATCCGCGCGAAACCCTTTTCTCCGCCCGCTACCTTTCCGCGATCTTTAACCCGCCCGCAATCCAACGCTCAAGGCAAGGCAAAATGGCGACCCGCGTACGACGCAAGCCCGCGCCGAAGCTCGACGACGATGCGCTCAGCGTGCTCAGTTTCGCCGCCAGCACCACCCCCACCCTCAACGACAAGAGACACTCCTTCGCCCTCTACCCAGACCCCCTGCCCACTACCCCCGTCTCGCCCACGTCCTCATCCACCGGCCATGCTCACAGTCCCCACTACACGACGCGTCGTCGCGCCCAGTCGTCTGCCAACTCACTGGCGGCGTCCGCGCCCCCGCCGATAGCGATACCAAAGTCGCAGTCGATGGCGACGACGCAGGTGCCGCCTGCTCCCGCGCACGCTCCGCGGACCCGCCTCGCGCGTCTGCTGCTTCCCCACTCGCATTCGCATTCCTTCTCCACCTCGCCCAGTACAGCTAAGGGTTCCAAGGACAAGGACGGTAACAAGGACAAGGACGACGCGCCCGGCATCCGCAAACACACCATCTCCATCCCCACGCCCGTCGCCCAGATGCCCGCGGGCATGGTCCCGCCCGAGCTCGCTGCCTTTGCGCGCGCGCAGAGGCCCGTCGCGTTGCGTGATTTGCCTCTTGGGTCTACTTCGAGTGCTACTTTGGTGCCGCCGCCGCTCAAGCTCGTTGACGCTGCGCATGGGTGGGTACTTTTCTCTTTCTTTCCTTTGTGCAAAGTCTGAGCCCGTCCCGTCCTACTAGGCTCCACGCGCTCCCACTTGTCTCCCCAACCTCAAGCACCGCCTCCCGCTCCTCGGACAGCTCGGGCTCCAGCTCCTCGCGCGCATCAGGCGAGACCATGTTCACGTCCCCGCCCCTCTCGCCTCTGTCGCCTACCTCCCCACTCTCCCCCGCGTCTGCAACAAAGTCGGCGGTGGTGAACATCACCTCCCCGCGCGTCCTGCCCTCCCCCACGAGTATTACGTTCGCCGACGCGTCTTCGCCTCTCTCGCCCTCCTTCCCTCACAATGCCAATCCCACCTCCCCGCCGCGCAACCCCAACCGCACCTCCCCGAAACTCGAAATCAAACTCGAAACGGAAGGAAAGAACACGAATCCGAAGAAACCACCCCCCCTCCCCGCCCTGCAGCCCCCCACCCCCGCCGCGCTGCGCCGCGCGCTCGCGCTGCCGCTCGTTGCGCCGAGTGGGGTGCGGGTTAGGTTTGGGGATGTTTTGGGGGTTCCGGTTGCGTCTTCGTTTTTTGGTGGGGAGGTGGTGGGGAAGCGAGATGGAGAGGACGTGGAGCAGAATGAGCCCGAGTCGGCGCTTCACACGGAGCAGGAGGTGGTGGAACCAGCAGAGGGCGAGGTGAAGCCCAAACGCGCGAGCAGGTTCATCGAGCTGCTGCCGCCGCCCTCTCCCCCTCCCTCGCCCACCACCAAGACGCGCCGCACGCTCGTCATCTTCCTGCGGCACTTTTGGTGTCCGCTGTGTCAGGACTATATGGTTGCGCTGGGGCGGGGGGTGAGGGGTGTTGTCGACGCCGAGGAGGAGGGAAAGAGGTGTGCGGTGTGCGCTGGAGGCGGGGGCGAGGGCGGGGGCGGGGAAGAGGAGATGGCGTATTTGGAGGGGTTGGTGGCTTCGGGTGTAGAAGGGGAACGCGAACGGCCCGAGCATGTACGTCTATTATTTCGTTTGAGTTATTGTTGCGAGGCTGACGACTTTCTGTAGGAGGCTTCCACCTACCCGGTCTCCACCGCATCCTCCCCAGCGTTTTCGCAAAGTGAGGCGGATGCGGATGCGGGAGATGCAGATAAAGAAGAAGAAGGCACACACCTCCTCCTCGTCGCCCCCGGCGCGCATACCCTCGCGGAGCGCTATTTGGCGTCGTTTGGGTTTCCTTCCCTCAGCCCCCTCGCGTCGACCGAGTCACCAGGTTCGACTTCCGCGAACCACCACCCGCCGACTGAGCAGAACGGGCACTCGCACGCTGGCGCTACCCCCAAACGAAAACCGCGCGGGATCGCCTCCATCCGGCTCTTCGTCGACCCGCGTCCGCAGGAGGGGGTGTACGCCGCGCTGGGGATGGGGTGGGCTGGCTTGCTTTCGCCGAGTGCGTCGCCCGTTGTGTCGCCGACGGTGCCGACGTTCCTCGCGTCCGCCAGCGGGTCGCCGATCGCCCCTGCGTTTGCACGTGAAGAAAGGGACGCTAGGGAGGTGAGGGGGGGCACGGAGGCGATGGAGAGCGTGGGCTTTGTGCCGGGGGTGCCGTTGCCGATCCCGCCTACGCCCGTTTCGAATTCGTCCAAGGGTGCGGGTGGGAAGGTGAATCAGAAGGGCGGCATTAAAGGCGGGAAAGGCAAAGGGGTAGGAGCGGGGATGGGGATCGGGATGGGGATGGGACGGAGCGTGAGTTTGCCGCCGGCTGCGTTCGCTGCGCCCACCACCACGAGTCCGGCACGGAGAGGACAGGCGTTTAGTAGTGGGTTTGCGAGGGCGGCGAGTGGGGGGGCGGGGCGCGCGCCGATACCGGCCTTCGATGCGGCTCCGCTTTCACCTACTTTACCGACCGCTACACACTCCGCGCACGTCCAGTCTTCACGCGGCGCCGATTCAAGTAGCGCGGGAGCAGCCGCTGACGCAGCGGAAGACCCACACGCCGCGCCCGGCTCGTACATCACGCACTCTGCGCTCGGGGGCGTGGGCGCGGTGCTGTTGCGCGCGTTAAGGGCGGGGATGCCGGTGTGGGAGCGGGGTGGGGATATTAGGTTGCTTGGGGGGGAGTTTGTTTTTGAGTGGGGGTGAGTGGGTTTTTTTGTGCTTCGTTTTCTTGTTGTGATTCCTCTCTTTCGCCTTTCACTCACTCCCACTATATTTCCTTCATTTTCGCCCTTGACCGGGTGCCTTTTTGGGGTACGGACGGCGTTGCCTCGTTTCGCACTCTGATCTTATTTTTTCGCTTTCACTTTTGTCTTTGCTTTTGGGTTTTGGCGTTTGGTTTACCTCCTCTTCACAAACGCTAACCTTGTTTCTCTTCTTTCAGGCCCAATCCCAGCTCCACCACCTCCACCACCGCTCCGACCCTCCGCTGCACCTACGCCCACCGCATGCAAACCCCGCGCGGACACGCCTCCGTCGCGCGCGTCTTTGCCGCCGCTGGTGTTCACCTCCCCGAGCCGTCCCCCTCACCCCCACCGCCAACCACAAGTCGTCTCGGGCGCTCAAAGTCGAGCGTTTCGCTGTCCAAGGCGGCGGGCCGTCGGCGCGAGACTGGGCCGGGGATTCCGCGCGCGGCGTCGAGTTTACACCTTGACGCGTCGAGTTCTGCCTCCGCCGCGTTCAAGCACCAGCACGAGCGTGCGCACACGGACGGCGGGCGCCCGCTGGTGCCGAGGTCGGCGTCGACGCCGGCTACTGCGGGGATGTTTTCGCGGGGCGGGAATGTGTTTACGCGGTTTGCGGGGCCGAGGGGGGGTAGGGCGCAGACGCCCAAGGTCGACGCCGCCGATGTCGACAAGCCCAAGGATGATACCACCGCGACGAAGCCGAAGGACAACACCACCGCCACGCGCGAACGGGCGCAGATGCCGCGCTCGGCGTCGACGCCGCCTGCGCCGAGTGGGCGGCGGATTGGCGGGGAGCATCATGGGTGGGCCCATGTGGGGGTTATTTGGGAGGCGCTTGGGGAGCGGGGGGCGGACGGCGAGAAGCACGAGCACGATTTGGATGCTCATGCACGGCAAGGCAGGGTGCGGGAGCCGGCGATGAAGGCGACGTTGTCGGCGTCTTCGTCGAGGCCGTGGGCGCTCGCTCGTGCGGGGTCGACCGGCTCGCTTGTCGATGCGTCGGATTGCGAAGAGCAGGAGCAGGTGGCGAAGATACCGTCCGGATCGAACTCGGGCTCGAGCTCCTCGTGCTCGGTGAACATCTCGTTCGTCTCGCCTGTGCGCCGTACGGGCTCGGAGACGACTACGGCGTCTTCGTCGTCTGAGCCTGTGTCCGAGTCCGAGGTGTCGTACCCGCCGCATCCGTATCCGTCCTACACGTACAAAGTCGGGAAGCACATCTACGATGCCGCGGAGGTGTATACGGATCCCTCGGAGGAAGCGGATGGGGACGACGAGCGGAGCGGGAGCGACGAGGAGGATATTCGGTTTGCGTTCCCGAAGCGGAGGTCGGTGGCGTATTCGCGGACGTATAGGGATGTGGGGGAGTTGGGCGTCGGCGTGGAGGGGGATGGGGATGGGGAGGTGTCGGAGTGCGGTGCGGAGACGGGGCATCATCCGCCGCATGGGCGCGCAAGGTCGGAGCAGGGGTATGTTGGTGGTGGAACGCCGCTTGCGCGTGCGGGCGCGAGGAAGTATGCGACGCACGCTGGGTATCCTAGTATCCGCTCGAGGGCGACGCACGGGCATGGTGGGGCGGAGACGGACCCCGAGGAGGAGTACGACGATTATGGGAATGTGTATGGGGAGGGGTACGAGGGGGATGGGTATGGAGGCGCCCCTGGGGATGGGGAGGACGCGTGGATGCGTGCGAGGGCGAAGAGCTTGGCGCGGTTAAGGGCGCGGAAGGAAGTGAGGCGCGGAGGGGGCGTATGAGCCTCCTGCCCTCCTTACCCACGATATATTGTACATTTGCCTCGCGCACATACACACTACATACTATCTATCTATCCTATCCTATCCTACCTACACACTATGATTATGTTTTTCTTTTTTTATTGTACGAGAAGAGCATTGTATTATTTTGAGTTGCAATGGATGTGTTCTTGGACTATAATTTATGGAAAGAAAAAAGTTCAGCATCGTCTCCACATCACCCGACCGCGAATCGAACACGGACCTCCTGCTTAAGCGTTCTTGAAAACCACAACAATTGGCAGACGCACACCATGTGCTATCGAGTGTTATTAGTTGCTCTCCCAACTGGAACTCTTTCAATAGATCTAGAGCCTCTTGAACAAGAAAGGGAAATTCGAGGATAAAATTCCCCACCCCGGCGAACGGGGCTTCGTCCTCAGCTGCTTCCGGGGATTCAGCAATCACTTGCACTGTTGAGCCGGTGCCTTCAGATTGTGATGGACATTTGAGTAATATTGAGGACCGTTCCCGTTGAAAAGCAGAGATGAGACGAGAACGGACTCGTGCCGGTAGATATTGGAGAGAACCGAAATGGGACCGCGCCAAGCTGATATATTATCCTGAGTCTTATCCTGAGATAACGAAGGGACATCCTCAACTTTGATTTGGATTCGAGAGCAGTTTAGCTAGTGTTACTGCCGTTCGTCTGCATCGTTTTCACCACGATGTACAAGTTTGAACCGTGGGAACCTAAGTTGAATTTTCATGGAAAATGCGGGGACTCGGACTCTCGAAGCCATCACCAACCACCCGAATTCAACTATTCAGTGATTGCAAATTGTTTATTGTACACTGTTCTTGGGCTTCATGCATTGGCTTGAAGCTACTAACTAAATACCCGAACTGATCTTTTCCATATTCTTGTTCTACCCCGGGGAGTTTTGGACATTTTCTGCTGCGACTGTGAGCTCACTGCTGGGAAATGGAGAGTTCTTCGGGAAGATGGTGTAGCTATAAGTATAGTCTATCTCACTGATGTACACCGGGATAATTCCTGGCTCACCGTTGACGATCATAGCATACATTAGGACGAGTGTATGTTGGTGTAATGCCTGGTTGTTCCTATTGGGACCACCCGGATGGATTTGCCAAAGCGGGCAAGGGCTTCGTCGTGGGACAGGAAGGGCGGGATGGCATCACGGTGTGCGCGGACATGGCAGGCGACCTCGTGCACCCATGTCGAGGAGTGCTTGGGCTTGCTCTCTGCGGTAATACATCCTCCTCCTCTGTGCTGCGTAATCCTACCTACCTATCTATTTATGTTCAAAATCATTTCCTAGGCTACCTCGTGTCACCTCCCTACAATCTAATTGCTTTTTGAGCTTATATATAGCGCCAACATCAAATTTGTTCGCAGCAGGAGGCTGAGAATCCTCGATAAAAGCTCAAACCCTCCATCAATTGCCCTAAAGTCAGTTGGCTGCTAGCGGTTATATCTCATATGGTGGTCAGGATCCAGTTCATCCTGTTTCACCGCTTCCAACCATGTTAAGAGAGTGATGCACGCGTAACTAAAGAGATTTCCCAGGGTTTGTTGGAGGAGACGGAAGTGCATTAACGGTGTGGTGGTCCCTATAAGGAACATATGGGTGCTGTATCAACGTACATGTGCTGCTCTACCCCCATGTTGGAATTCATAGCATCACAACCCTGAGGGCGCCATTTCTCCAAACACCCGTTTCTTGAGCACGTCAAAAGAAATGCTGGGTGGTGGTGGAATGTCTGTTGTCCGATGTCTTCGCATATGTGATGGGCGGACCAGATCTCTCTGCGGCAAGCCATTGTGAATGGGCTGCAGAGCAAACCAAGGAGGTCGGAGAATGCCAGGTGGGGTGATGGTATTGTCCTCTCGCCGGTATTCTATATCTGGAAGATTTGCAAACTCGTACTCGGGGCTGCCGCTGACATTACTGTCATGACTTGGGGAGGGTGGTCTACGAGCTATAAGAGTGGAGTGTCGTAGCATTCTGTGATGTGGTGTTGTGGGGAGATGCTGAATATGCAGCAAAGGGCTTTCACCCGAAATAAGCTGTGCAAGATGAAGTGTCGGTCGGATAATGATTGCCTCCACAAAAAGGCCCCCCAGGTGGATGTCATTTGAGAGGGGAAGTGGTGGGGGCTTGGGGAGAGATCTGATGGGTGAAAAGGGCTCCCATCGGTGAAGCAGGATATCCGAGTAAACATCAACCGCCTGCCCAACAAGATCTCCATGCTGAGTCTCGAGATGTTGGACAAGCTGCTGTGTTCGGGAGAAAGTGAGGAGGATTGGTTCGTTCCCAGACCCCAGAAAGCCTACATCCCTGCACCGAGTGAAGGGGCATGGGAAGGAAAGGTGCTTCAGGTGAACAAGTTCAATGTGCAACTTGAGCGCCGCTAATGATGACAGATGCAATTTTGCATTGCATTTGTTGAGTCGGCAAACATACTCCCGTCCACCTTTGGGACTCTATTAAATTATCAATATCTTATCTTCCTTTGTGCAAGTCAAACCTTACTTTGTGAGTCGCGCAATGCTTGAGTTGATGCTACAGATTCAAACCAAAGACATCAGCAATCCTCCAGGTACAACAGCAAGAGAGAGAGAGAAATTGCGAAATAGTCGACTGCAGCAGTCTCGAGATCTAGGATGACAGTGCTCACCCTATAAAAGGCTGTCCAACAATTTAATGTTTGGCCACAAGGTAATGGCACAGTTTTTGTTCCTTCCAGTTTCTCGTGTTTGGATGACACCAAGGTATCACATTCTAGAAGGAGCAGGACAGATTTTGATAAATCCACCACACTCTCTGGGGAGATGGTGATTGTTGATCTCGGTCGTGCAAGCAGTTGCTTTGTCAGAGCCATGTGAGATCAGGGGAGATACTTCATTGAGGAGTAGAGATATTTGGTATCTGCAGCTGCCTGTGCTGCTTACCCAGCTGGCAGGGTGTGGAGCAAAGATGCTTCGACAAACAGTGTGACATTGTGACAGCAGGGCCTGATGCGGCGGTCATGTGACAGGTCAGCTAGTACTGTATGATTGGTAGAGGCCGGCAAGCGGCGGGGCAAAAACAGAACTCAGAATTGGCTGTACTCAGGATACGAGGATTAGCACGGCCGATTACGCTAATAAATCCCGGTAGCCTTCTTTTGTTTGGCAAGGGCGGGTGAGTTTCGGCAGATGCGGCATTGCGGCTATGAACTGAAAACATAAGGGTAGTATCCTCCTGGAGCATGATGTGCAGATATTTACTCAGGGCATAAGAACCATATCTTCAAAAGGAGAGAAAGGCAACTGGGGACTGAATTTTCAATTCACTTGTTGATGATGCCGAGTGTACTGATTGCCCGAGCAATGATTTTTGTCGAAACAAGCAAAGAAAATGTGTAGCGAACCCTCGGCCCACACCAATTTGTACTCAAGACTCTCGCCCGACATTGTTCCTCGGTCGGCTCCAGTCCCTTGTGTGGATGCCCAAGCGGGTGCCTTTAGAGAATACTTGCTGCGAATCAATCAGCATAAATGACTCTCAAATTGATGAGACAAGGTCACATTTTTGGCAGCATTCTTGGAGAACAAGGGCGAAAACTATAATTATGTTCTGTTTTTGAACTATTTCGACCAAATGTTCATTGATTTTTCTTTTTTTGAAACATCATATAAAGTTGAGTGTCACCTGTTACTGAACATTTGGTCGAAATAGTACAGTACAGTCTTTAACGGGGAAGCGAAACGCTCAAGTGATTTCGCCGTTTCAGAGGCAATCATGTGGAAATCCATGGCAGATTTTTTTATAAATCTACAGTAGGATATCCTGGCCACCCCGTCATACAAATCCCTAGGTGGATATCTGTTGTTCTAGTCGAGAACGGTAGCCATCTTTCGAGACCGCCAGATTGGTCACATCACGTAGAAGCGAAACGTGCCCCATTGTCGCGCAGCAAACGGCCTAGGACTTCTGGGATGTCGATATTCGTATTCGGCGACTCCGAAAACCCCCAAGTGTGCAGAATTATGAATATTCATAGGTCCGGGACTGAGCCTGGTGCCCAACTTTTTCCAAATCCGGCAAATAAGCATAGAAGCAGAGAATTGGATCTTTTGGGCTCCCAGAACGTTCTATGGACGAATCCTTTTGCAACCGGGGGTTTCTCATCTATGTGTATCATGTACCAAAAACTGGAGTACGTAAATCGCCCCGAAGGCGCGGAACAGCGAATATTTCGCTTCCCCGTTAATTTCGCTTCACGGTTAAACACTGTAGTCCTTTCAAGGGTGCTTTCAACAGTTCATGATGTTTGGGTCAGGTCAGGTATCAACCTGACAGCTTATGACAGTGTCCAGTCTTTTGCAGCCAGACTCGGACACTTGAACGACGATGCTCGTACCTTGCTTGTTGAAGTCTGTTATTAACCGCGGGGGTAGTGATGTGCAGCAGGTTTGGGCTTGAAGCCAGAAGGCCATGGTACCAAGCCAGGGCTTCACCAGCCAAGCCAAGCCAAAATGCTGTTGGGCAGGCCTAGGCTTCTGGCTTCATAATCTCAGGCCCACTGGCAAGCCAGGCCTCCAAGACATGGCTTGCTGGAATTTTTCTCCCCGCACAAGGTGATCACAGCAAAGAAATAGACTCCTCTTTGTGATTGGCAGACCTTAGGGTGTATAGTAAGAAAATAATTAATTTGCGGCAAGTCAATAAACTTGTCCCCCTCTCCCAGGGGCTGGAACCATCCTTCACACGTAAAATTCAAGGGATCTCGGAGCCGCTGGTGATTGATAAGAGGAAGTGGGAGAAATGTGGCATACATTGTCGCTTCCCTCCCTGCCCATTCTGCCAATTGACATTTTTCTGTGTTTACGAACCATGGGAAAATGTCTTGACGAAACTAGTGGCTTCGCAAGCTTGTGGCTTCGGCTCTGGCTTTAGTTTCAACAAGTCCAAGCCCTGATTTCCGGGCCAAACCAAGCCTACACATTACTCCGCGGGGGTCATGTAGCCGCCTTAGGTTGTACGAATTCGGAGCTGGTCGGGAGAACCCGCGCTATTTCCCACGGTTCGAATGTAGGAAATATTGATGCACATAATTATGATGACAATATGAAACAGCTCTTTCGGAGTTTACTGTACATTTCTATTCTGCACACAAGTTTTGTGTCAAGGGTGCCTGAATTATTTGAGTTTCCCTGTGGTGCTGGGATGAGGAGGACAGGCTGGACAGCTGTATCGAGCGAAGAACAACCATGTTGAAATTGAAGTGGAGAAAAATCGATTTTCACACAAGCGACGGGAATGCACTACTTTGCTGTACTGTAAGGACAGCGCTTATTTTTCCGACCGTGGGAATTGTTTGCTGGGAGACCACGCGCTGACTGTGCCGTGCCGATGTCCGAAGATGTGGATGGTTTTTAAGTCACATTCCAGATTCCGCAGGCCTCCCGCGATATATTACTCTTTTGCGAGATTCAGTTTGCATTCGCAGGTGCCCATTCACGTGTCGTGCATTGATACCAATGAATATTCTACTGCCGCCCAGAAATGTACCGCTACAAATAACTCAGTCCTACAAACGCCGCCGAACGCGTCACATCGAGATTAGGATCGACGGAAGTTTTGAACTTGCGGGGCGTAACTTACAATTTTACATAATACAAAAGCTGAAGGCTGCCGGCAATGATGATAAAGAAGGCACTGCCACTGAGTACTAATCCCGCCCGTGACTCGAACCACGGTCTTCTCTCCGAAACACTTCAACTTCTTCTTTCACACCCTCGGAGGCATCCTAGGAACCTGCTGCGGAGATATGCTCGCTTACTGGAAAATTTGTCTCGATTATACAGCAGATCACGCTTGGAGACTACGCTTCGAGCCACGTCTACTATAATATGGAGGCCGTCGTCTGTCCAGGGCAGGATCTCTCTTTTCAACATCCTAAACATGTCCTCGAGTGCCACTGGAGCCAGCAAACCTCTCAGGAATCGTCCCCCGAAACCTCGCACTGAACCGCTTCGGAGGGGAAAAGCGTGCTTGAACTGCAGGCAAGTCTCCCCGGATAGCGTCCTCCAAAACCTGGCACTGAACGTTTAATTACAGGCATCTAAAAATTGTAAGCCGTCAGTCAACCTCTTGGAATGCTTTTCTCACTGTAACCGTACCGAAGAGATGTGATGGCGTTGTATGTCTCCGTCTATCATCATTTTCCCCCGTTCATATTCAACCCAATTTCAGCGCCCTGTATGCGGACCTTGTACTCGTGTTCCCAAGGACGACGACTGTGAATTCACGGATGTGAGTTCACGAACAAAGGAGCTTCAAGCAACCATCAACCGTCTCAAGGCAAGAGTGAAAGAGTTGGAAGATCCAAACACCGTTTCACCCGCCATGGTCCTTACTCAACCCGATTCCCCGGGTCTGGTAGCGTCTGGTAGCTCTTTGTGGGCCAGAAGATCCCCTCCTACCTCAGGATCCATATCAGGTAGAATCCTACTTCTGCGTCGTTTGAGTCACTGACCAAAATTCCTCAGAGAGCTCTGATTTGATTTCATCGCCCGATGCAGAGTCGAACCACTCGTTCCTCGGGGGCCAGGTAAACATTTTCTAATGATAATTGAACTGAATGACGAAATTGAACCAGGAACCTCCTTTTGCGATGGTGCAGACACTGTAGCTAACCCATTTTTGGTTTTTTGTGACAACTAAACTCATCGCATTGCAGTCTAGACCATTTTTTACCGCATGCGTCACAGTTTGGGTTCTTCATGCATCCTGATCGTTTTCGGGCTTCTGCCCTTCTTCAATTACCTCTTGGTCATCCCGCTCGGCCCTCCCCTGCTGTCCTGTGCGCTGTGTACTTGTGGGGTATTCATCTCTCTCGGTCAGAGCCCCTTGTATCATACGAAGCAATCTTTGTTCGGCGCGCACAGCAGCACATTTCTACAGAACTAGCTGATGGCGCCCATCCCGTCCATAGGATTCACACTGTGCAAGCCCACATTCTACTTTCGACCTACTTCCTGCGTAACAAGCAGTTTTTAGAAGCAGAATTTCATACCAACGGTGCTGTGACCCTCGCAATGGGCTATCATCTCCACAAGATTCGCTCATCGCGTCCATCTCCGCCTCCTCTCCTCGGCGCATCTTTATTCACCGAGGTCTTCCTCGACCCTCCGCGCGACAACATCGAGGAAGGCGAACGCATCCGTGGGTTATGGGCGGTTATATATTCCCAAAACAACCTCCTGATGACTGTACGTACCGCCAATAACCTCAGCATACTCGAGTCCCCCGGCCTCCAGATCGACACGCCTTGGCCGCTCGACATGACTGAGTACGAACTGGGTCTGCTTCCGCATGATTTGCGCGGTAGCGATACTGTGCACAATTTCGTCAATCGTGAGGTACCTGGACCGAACAATGTCTTCGCACTGCAGGTGCAAGCCTCCGTCCTCCTTCAGCAGGCAGGACAACTTGCACGGAGGTGGTCCCCTAGTACGTACTTCCTCCAATCTTGATATTCTTTTCTTTATCTCTTTCTGGCAGCGATGCAGGCTCAGGCAAACATAGCATATACAAACGCGACCGCATACCTTAATGCGCGTGTCCAGCAGTTCCGCGCGGGGATCCCACCGCTTTCTGAGTACTACGGCCGAGGCGAGGACGGGCGTACCCTCGCCATCACGCATGCCCTTCTCAGCGCAGCAGTTGTCGGGCTCCATAAGAACGGGACGGATACCAGCACAATATGTATCAACGCCGCGCGGGAGATTGTCACCGCCCTCGGGGACAGCAACATCCCGAACTTCGTGTGCGCAGGACCCGTTGTCGGCGCGCTCCTCCTCCTCGCATGCCAGGTGGTCATTCGCGAGATCGAACGGTTGCGGCAGTTCTGTGCGGGTTTGCGGAGCACACTGAATAGAGCTGATTTGGCTTGTAGCCAGGAGACTGCGTTGCTGCTCGATCTACAGAACGGGTTGAGCACGATGGCGATTTATGCGACGGATAGTCCCCTTGTTCGTGAGTATTGCTCCCTCTCTTATTGAACATTGCCAATGTTGATTTTGGGCATACAGAATACCAGTGGACGAAGATACAGCAGAAATGCGACGCTATTGGTCTCTAGCAACCCTAAGTCCAACCTAATACTTAATCTGTATCTTATTGATTTGTATAATGCAACTACGCCAGACGATTTTAACTGTATAATACCTCGCTTCCTAGTTGAACTTCGTCAGAACGGATGAAGCGGCGCCAATGGAATGCCGCAACAGATTCTCAGTCAGCGAGTCCCGCCCTATTCCGGGCGCTGCGGACAGCGACGCAGACTAGCGCTGACGGCATTCAAATTTCTAGCGTGGTCAGCATTAAACAAGGTTCGGCCGCGGGACGTCGACGTACGCGTACAGCGGACCTCCTTCGGCACGCCTGCTTATGCAGCGGGGTACTCGATGACATGGCAAATCCTTAGGCCTTGACAATGGGTTCACACCGCTCTGGAGTTATACACAAGCCGTCGTCGCCCGCGTATCCTGTATCTGCTGAGTGTCGTGGAGGATTTTCAGAGGTATATGGTCCCGAGTCTCTCGATGACTGCGCTCAAGACGGAAAGGATAGTCTTAGGCTCAATTCCAATACATTAATTATTCCTGGGCAGAAATCCTTGAATCTTGCTTATAATTCGTTTCGGAATTTTTGCGGAAACCTTCCACAGGTACCCTCAGCCAACTGGCTTCATGATCAGCGCAGTGCGATCTTCTGGTAGACTTGTGATCAGTCCACACTCAGGTTGTACGATCAGCTTTTGGTTTCTTGCGTACGTTCGATAAACGGTCAAGAACTTGAGCGGTGAGGGGATAGTGATTGAATTCGACGCCCTGTCATGGTCGAGAAGATTTCGTGGTGTCAACTTGAGAAGGATCGAGATACAAATTAAGGTTTAACTGGTACGTTTATAGAAATTTCAGCGATATGGTTGACCTTCTAAGGTCGGAACATCGTTTCGGCAATTCCCTTGGGGGTTGACGGTCGGGGAAAAAAGGAGGTTGGAAGAAATCGTACCCCGCCAACGCGTGTTGTCACGTCGTGACACTTCGCGTTCGTGACTCCCTCTTTCGATATTCTCCATCTAGCGCGATCGCCTCAATCGGTCGAGTCGTGAATGACCAGAGCGTACGAACTTGAAGCCCCCTTCCCGTGGATGGATCAGCGGCATATTTACAGAGGCTCGCATTCGAGAAAACAATGGACAAAGAGTCAAAGCGCAAGCTCGCCTCGAGGCGTGTGTGGTAAATGGCGACTAAAAAGGCAACACGGCGCTTGATTAGCAGTTCTTTGTTCGCTCCCCGCGCTCTTGCCTTCCCCCACCCACCATCTACTGGCGCTCCCCAAGGCAAACCGCTAGGCTGCCATCGCAATCGCCGCAATGTTCCACCCGCGTAGTTGGGGTGGCACTGGATCCTCGCGATCCTCCAGCTCCAGAGCACCCCCCGCGTATGCCACCCCAGCGCGCACCGAATGCTTCGGGATCACCCCGAGCGACACCGGCTGTACCGCGCCCCGCGCCGCACAAGGATTCTGTATGGCACACCAGGAGCAAGCGATGTGGGGCAACCCCACCGCCGCACGTATCACAGCGTCGGAACGTCGCGCACACGCAGAGAGCCGCCGCTGCTGCGGCCTCACGAAGCAGTATCGGCTGTGCAATAATAACCCTGGGGGCAATTACCTGTACTGCTGGCGCCATGGTGGGCAAGCCGCACACGCAAACATCGGGGCGGCGCCAGGACCGGAGCCACCGCAGCGGGCCGTGGTGCGCGAGCGTATGCGCGAATTCAACCGTTTAAAGAGGGAGTCGGAGGTGCGGGGCCAGGATGCACGCGATCAGTGGGCACGGCAGGAGCAGCGCAGGCGCGAGCAGGAACGTGAGCGGGCGGAGCGAGAAGAGCAAGAGCGCCAGCGTGCTAGAGAGGAACAGCAGCGTCGGAGACGAGCGCGAGAAGAGCAGGAGAGGCAGGAGGAGGAGGAGCGCGCGCAGCAGGAGCGTTTCCGTCGGGAGAACGACTGGCAGTGGTCGTATCAGCGTCAGCGTCCGCGCCCTCGTAATCCGGGCCAGGGTGCGCGCCAGGCAGAAGAAGAGCGCCGACGGCAGCAAGAGAACACGCGACGCGAGCAAGAACAGGCTCGTCGGGCTGAAGCGGAACGCCAGCGGCGACAGGCGACGGAAGACCAAGACACTCAATTCCGCGCCCGGTGCCTACAACGCTACCTCCAAAACTGCGAAGTCTTCGACAACACCGTCTTTTCTTCGAAAAACCCCAACAGCTTCTCGCTCGTCCCATGGCCGGTTATTCCGCGGGTGGAGGGCGCCGTGAGTCCCGGCGACATTACTCCAGAGAACGTCCGCCGGTTCTTCGACTCGAGTGCGCTCCGGCGGTTTAAGACGGCGAGGGAGATCGACATCATCTTAAAGAACACCGCGCGCAGGTTTCATCCGGATCGATTCAGCCCGAATCGGCCGGTGGTGGGGAGCATCCGCGACTTGGAGGCTCGAAGGGCGGTGACAGAGGCGGTGGACGTGGTGATCAAGACGGTTAATGTGTGTCGTGGTGGTTGAGGCTCTTTAGGTTATCATGTATCTTCTTGACGGACGGCGAGCACGCCTGATATATGCAACACTCATTTATGACTCCTCGTCAGCTGTGGACCACCAATTCGCCTACATTTTGAGTTTTTAGTTCGAGGAACGGGCAGTGCAACAGGCGGCTGCAGACGTACACCAAGAACCAAGTCTTCCTTCAAATTCCCCTGGCAAATGGACATCCGATCTCTAAGAGCTTTTTGTGTCGCGCATTGTGTGAGCAGGTCGAGTGAGGCGAAGACAAGGGATAAATCTGGAGGCCGGCGAATATTTAGTCGCCGGCTTCTCTGCACAGCGCTCGCCCTCGATTTTTTGGCCCGTTGCCGTCGCCCTTAGAGATGCCTCATCTGGAACGGCTCGAGCCGTGTTTACTTTTGCCCAAGCTTTCGCCAACCCGGCGGTACTCACAGCAGCAATCATGAAATTTCAGACGAGCCGAGCCGCAAATTGAAACTCAAAGTGTGGAGTTGGCAATAGTTGGGCCTGAGATCTGAGCTGATTCTCTAAGGTTCGTAAAAGAATTCACGCGTGCTGAAAGCCAAAGAATAGCCTTTGTATTCGACTTGAGTGAAACTTTAATGGCAGTCAAAATTTCAGTTTACAGATAGGGCGAGCCGAAATCATGTTGCGAAACTATAGGTATCGACATACAAAAAAATGTAGCGTGAAATCTCACTTGAAATGCAAAGTTTCAACTAGCGAGGTGAAATCTCGCTCGAAATACAGAGTTTAACCTTTAATTTCACCTCGCTAGTCGAAACTTTGCATTTCGAGTGAGATTTCACGCTACATTTTTTTGTATGTTGATACCTATAGTTTCGCAACATGATTTCGGCTCGCCCTATCTGTAAACTGAAACTTTGACTGCCATTAAAGTTTCACTCAAGTCGAATACAAAGGCTATTCTTTGACTTTCAGCATGTGTGAATTCTTTTACGAAACTTAGAGAATCAGCTCAGATCTCAGGCCCAACTATTGCCAACTCGACACTTTGAGTTTCAATTTGCGGCTCGGCTCGTCCGAAATTTTGTGATTGCCGGTGTGACTACAAATCTACTCGTAGCAGGTCTCACTGGTTTGGCCCCCTTCGACTCAACAGCTGCAACAGCGTTTCGGTATCGATACTCGCCACTGGTGTTTTCACGAGGACTCAGGTGTGCCACCTACCTCAGCGTCTCCGGGGGTTTGCCACTGTGCCATCTGCAGCCGACACGCAGCTGCTGTCTATGCGGCTGCTCGTTGTATTGGTTCTGAGTCGCGCGCCCAAACATTATACGATCGCGTTAGCCCCTCATCCAGCCGCGTGGACTGGCCTCCAAAGAGTGACCTGCGATCCGGTCCCGTTACTCTCAGGCAGTTCGCGCGGAACTGGGATTGCAAAAGCTGCAGGCGCTCAAGTGTCTCTACCATCCCACTGAGCGCTCTAGCAGGTGAGTCATCTCTTTCGCAACTGAAGTTGAACGAATGGCGCTGGGTTCGTGAAGAGTGCATTCAAATGGACCTCGCTCGGTTGCGCGTTGTGTTTAATTATTGTACGCAATCCTTATGGTATGCCACCAACCTGAACCATGTGAATAAATCCGATTCATTCATAAGTACGCCAACTACTGTAGCAGAAACCTTTACCCATTTTGGTCTTAGAGTTCATTCTCGGGCTATCGACATGCCGGAAAATGGTAGAAAATTTAAATCCGTAGTATTTCGACGACGCGTACGCGCGCACACCCAGACAATACATTGATCTTCGCCCAACGAATCATCGATAGTACCGATGGGGAAAATCGAGCCAAAACGTAGATAATATCCTGCAGGCTGCTGTATACATGGTTCGTGATGGACTCACTAGTGGCATATACCGACTACATTGGCAGATGGTGAACAGTGACGTCCCCCTCCCTCGGGTCGGGTGGGAACATGACCTCCTGCCAAATCTTTGAGCCAAGACGTCCAATTCGCACCCTCCAAGAGGGAGGGACAGTGAGCGCTAGCCTCCCAGCCTCCGATGAGGGTCCTGATCTGTACGATAATGCCGTCGCGCACCCAGTCCTCGTTAACAGCCAGTGTTTCCCCATCGGCGATATAGAAGCTCCACATAAAGTTATCGCCCACCTGGAAGTGGGCGGGAAAAGTAGAGTGGTAGAGGATCGCCAGATCCGCGGTAACTTTGTACGCTTTAACGACGGCGTTAGACGGAGGTCTCTTGGCCTGCAGTCTACGTTAGCATCCCAACCGGCCAGACAACGAGGAGATACTAACACCGACGACAACCCCCGATTCCAAAACTTCACGACTCTTGGTGAAATACTCAATCGCAGCTTTCTCTCCCCCCTCCATTTCTACGGCGGATGTGAAGATGTCGCGACGCTCCTTCTCGCTTGCGTTCGGATAGACGATTGCGAGCGTCTCCTGAATGGGAGGCAACTGCCGCCCCGAGGAGGTCGATCCAGGGTTCTTACGGTCCATCGTATTAGTCTTCATGAGTCCATCAGTCGAGTCGTGGGGCGGCGCAGGGAACGAGCCTGGGACACCTACAGTCGCTAACCGGGAAGCGCAACATTGAGTTTGCGCCGCCTATATCTCGTCCATTTCTGGACCAAATTACGCGCGCCAAGGGCTAAGTGACTCATAAGGTTATGAATTCCAACCTCCAATTTACTTCTCGGGGTTTGAGCACTTGACGGGCCCATACGGCGCCAATTTTTCCGGGAGGCCAAATTTGGCCAAATAACGTGGAAGCGCAACAAGTTATGGTCAATAGTTGAGGCCAATGCAGTACATATTTTCAGCCAAGAATATTCATGAGCATTATCACCAACCTCAAAAGCATCTTTACACACTCAGAGTTGTAGATTTCTGGCTTCTAGCACTCGGGCGCCATGACCGCAATTAGTGCTTGTCAGATGGTCAGTTTTACATGGCTCGTTATGGAGCTATACTTGGGTTGCTTGGCTAGATATCTTTTATGCCATGTGGTACAATGCCCTACTACATCCTCAGGAGTTTTCAGCCCAGCGGCGCCACCAGATGGTGTCAAAGAACTTGAAAAACCTTGAAATTTGACCATTTTCCCCGTATTTGCTCAATAAAACTCGTATTTCTGGGTTGTCGTAAATGTTTTGACCCTCGGGATGTGTCCTATCGTGCTCAGCGACCTCGAAAACAGGGGTATACGGTCCGAGGACGGTCCAGCGGTGCTTGTAAGCTGTTTGTTTGGCGATGTTGCGCTACGTGGTGTTGTTGCGCTTCCCGGTTAACGACTGTACCTCGCAAATAGGCGGCGGCTGATGGACGTTAACCTTCGGCTTGTAGTCTTCAGTTGAGTGCTAGTGAAAACCTGAGATGTGATTAGGCACAATCAAGAGCCCGGGGGACACCTACTACCTTTTTGCGGTTCCACAGGCTTGTTGGCTTGTGGTGGGAAGACAAGACCTTTGTCAAGCAGCGGCAAACAAGATATCCGTTGTTATCGGTCGCTGTTTCCATTACAGACAAGGTGAATGAGCGGGAAGCACGAAGTACGAGGGCAAAAAGTATAATAGCACTGCGTTCAGTACTCGATCGGCTCACCGGTGTCTTGAACCCAGGACAATGCCAGGACAACATCCGGTTGGGACCCGTCCCCAGCAGACCCTAATCTTCGAAGCCCTAAAAACCCCACGAAGCTCAAACGGGATTATATATGCCGAGCGCAGGGTAATGTGCCCTATAGACCCGGTGTTTGCTGGCAGGTCGTACCCGCAAAACGTTGCCTTGTGCATTGGCAACGCACCTCACCGCGCAGCTCGCGAACCAGTACGCCCCACTGTTCCAAATGCGAATTAAAGGCGCACATCAGTGTTTTTTCGTATAATAAACCACGAATAATGGCAGAATCAACTGCACCTGAACGGAAAGGGGGAGGGATGTGATTTCGAACCGTGGGAAGAGCTTCGGACAACTCGGGCCATCTCGTGGTTTTATCCCTGGTGTTGAAAAGAGTTTCATTCAGCTAATTTCTGCACAAATCTCGGAAAACTATGACTAGAGCCAGGCCGTTGCCTTCATAGTCAGCTTTGGAAGGCTTTCATCAAGTTTGTGAATCCGCCGGCGTTTGAACAATGAACCAAAGATTTGACTATAGACGCTGGTTGAGCTTGATCTTCAGATATCGTGAATGACGCCGACCCGAACTGAGGACCCTTTCCAAATCTATAATTTCGCATAGATGTTTATGATTGATACTTGGCGAACGACATGGCAAAACAACGCGGTGAAGACATATATGTATATGTATATACGTTAGCATGCGGTTCAACAGAGATGCGACTCGACCTGGGAAACAATCAAACACAACTCGTCGCCTACGAAAACCCGTACTCGAGCACCTCCAGTCCCTTTTCTCTGAGCTCATTTACCGTTGCCTGTGACAGGAAGGAATTCATTTTATGCTGTCTGATTCGCAGTGTGTGGAGCACCGGATGGCGACTTTCAAGCATTGCTACCACAGTAGCTTCGGTGAGCCTGCAGAGCCAGGGGTCCATGTCCAGGGATTGGAGGTGGGGAACAAGACCATGTGTTATTAGCGCATCAACCAACTCTGCTGAAAGTGCTCTCTCGCTAATGGTGAGATGTAGGAGGCCGCGAACTTCGAGCGACCCGAGGATGGTAATGAGATCGCAGCCGGGTATGGTAACATCGAGGTGAAGGGAGGTGAGTGCGCATGCGGAGCGGCGTAGAAACAAGATGATGACGGAGGTGAGATCTTCATCGAGAGTCTCGAAATGGGAGCTCAAATGCCGGTCAGGGATGATACTGAGTTTCTTCAGGGATGGTGTGGATAGAGAGTTGAGCAGGTCTGCTACAAACTCCCGCGTGCAATGGCCGAATTCAAGCGCGCGGATGCGAGATTTCACGCTGAAAGTGAAACGGGGTGCTATATCCATGGGATAAACCCTGGTGTCGGCCGAGAGTAGCGGGAGGATCCGAGGTAGATCCTCGATGTGGACCCGACGGAGCTCGCACCTACGGAGTCGGGACCACGGGAACCTAGGAAGTGCAACCCGTTGTGCCAAGTCAACAAATCTAGAATCCATCCACAGTGTGAGCTCCTCTAATGCTGGAATGGACTCAAATGCTGGTCCAGGAGCGGCCTCAGAAGGATGGATGTCAGCCATTCCGTCTCTCGAGATTGCGATATTGAGTTTTTTCAAGGCCGGGAATGCATGCGTCGACGCAAAAAGGTCCCTGACGTCCGCGGGAGTGAGGCTGAGGTGGGCTTCCTCCCACCGTGGGGAGGCGTCCAGGAGCAGCGGTAGAGTTTGCGCGGCTCCGTCGGTAGAGGTACGGAAAGTGATGGAAAGTGGTGCGTCTGCGGAGCGCTCAAGTTGCATAGAAACATACTTGGTAGGACTCTGCATTTTAGGCTTGGTCCCGTCAATGTAGCGCCACAGACCTGGCGAAGTCGATGCGGTGGAATGCCATCGGCGAGAAACCAAAAGCAAGGGTTTCACATCGGAGGGCCCGGGCCTGGACCACGGACCGCAATCTCGGAGACAATGCCCAAATATCTCGACTAGGATATCGCGCGGAAGGCAGCGCACGACGGAAACTACGCCACGATGGTCATGCGCAAAGCGCTCGAGGTCCGTGCGCTGCGCGATCAGCGCGTCCATCGAGCGTTGGAGACGTTTTATTTCGGCGTTCAAGGCGCCGATATCCTCATCCACGCCACGTATGGTTTTCTTGATCTCCTGAGCCTGAAGATCGGAAGGAATCGCGTTGCTGAGAAGTAATTCGGGGTATGGGCTGCGGGGGTTCAGCTCCAATTTTTTCGCAGGGCCACAGTGTTCAGAGCAGAGGTGTTCGCAAGTATTTCTGAGGAGACACTAAGAGATTGCGCGGATTACTGGTAGCAACACTCACTGGCCCATGGGAGTTGAGAAGGAAGCCGTCAACCCCGGGCCGGGCGCCGCGGCGGTATGGTGGTGAGTCTCCGGAGCGTCGCAGAAAATCAAGTCGGGTAAGACCGAGCGTGAAGTCGCCAGCACTGGCACGGGTCTCAGATTTAGGGAAGCGTCATGCAATTTTTTCTACCGTGGCTACAACAAAATTTTACGCGATACCCAAAAGAGATAATCTGAGTCGGGATGCATCGCCTTTGTGCCTCTCGTTAAATGCTCTTTGCAGGCACTGTGGAAGAACGAGAGAGGGGAAGCACAACTCCCCGCTCGCTCCATATACACTCGCTTCCTCCCACCGAACAGGCGTAGGGAGGCGGCTGCTCCAACGCACGCAGCGACCCCAACTCGACGGGAAACGCGACGGAATGGACACATAGCAGCAGTCTAAGACTCCGAACTTCAATGTGACACATGAAACCGCACACTCGAGCCGCGGACAGACTCACGGGACGCCAAAGAAACTTGACTCCGCGAGACCGCCGAGCCAGACAGGAGTATACGGGACATGGAAATCTGCCAAGAAACAAAGACTCGTCAGTACAAGCCCGAGCCAACCAAGCAGACGCGCACCTCTCTGCGCCCAAAAGCGCCGGTAGTCGCAGTAGTATCATCCTACACACACAAAAAGAAAGGATAAAGTCAGTTAATGCCACACGCACAAAGTCGAATCCAAAACGAAAAGAAACAAGAAAGATAAAAACACGCTGTTGCACCAGCGCGAGACCTCGGGATGGTGGATGAACACGATCTCCGGCGGCGGCGGCGGCGGCAGCGCACGTCAATCTGAGTGCAAGGTGGATCCATGTTCCACCTTGAAGCAATGCACACGCGCGCCTTCGAAAAAAGAAAATGGAGCCAGGGAACCACCTCCGAACGAGTGCCTCGCATCCCTCGAACAAGCCTCGACGCCACCTCTGCTTCGCCTCCCCCCCCAACCAAGAAAAAAAGAAAGAAAAAGAAGAAGAGACAACGTACGCACCCAATGCTCGCATTATCGAACTCCCCACCCGTCCTTGTCCTCTCCGCCCGTCCTTCTTCTTCGGGGCTCGGCGCGGGCAAGCTCTCCAAATATGCTAAACTGACCCGCTCGTCGTCGTCCGTTTGAGACTGGGAAGAGAGGGAGTGCCGCACATAGGACACGTGGGCGTCGCTCCATCGCCATAGGCGGCCGCGCTGCCCTCGTCCCCCTCCCCAGCGCCACCATAGTCTTAGCATAAACCATCTGAAGGGGCGCAGGGATATACGAGTCGGGTGCTCGTTCTTGCTTGGTTTGCGGTGGTAAAAGCGGTGGAAGGGGAAGCGGGAGGAAAGGGGCGGAGCTCGATAAAGCATGTCGCCAGTGCCGACATCCTCCGTTGCGTGCAAGACCGCATCATCGTCCCCTCGCTTGCCTTCACCACGCACGAGGCATCTTCTCCTTCTTGCTCTTCCGCGTTCTATCCCCCGTGCTCCTGTACCTCCACAACCCCATTCCCTCGCTGATGGATAAGCCTAAGTACGTCGGGCCATCCGTCACCCAACTCACTGGGCGCCACAAGGGATAGCCCACGCCGGACTTCAGCGCGGCAGAGGACTGGGGGGAGGTTTCGTTCTATTCACTTTTGAAGGGGAGGAGGCGTTGGGCGACGTGAGCGATGTGTGGGCCGCTCTGGCGTTGTGAGAAAGCGTGGACGTGCTGTTCGGCGAAAGGGGAAAGAATGGGAACGTGGACGCGCCGGTGGGCGACCCGGGAGCGTTAGCGGACGTTACACTCGTCGGTGAGGGCAGTTGATGTTCAGGACGGGTGCCATGGCTGAAGGGGTGCTCGAGGTGGGGGATGGAAGCGTGTAGTGTAGGAGGAAGACGAGACGAGATCAGTTTCTGTCGTCCCGGGCAAAGCAAAACGGGGAGAGTGAAGGGCGAAGAACCACAGGGAAGGAAGAACAAGTGTACTCGTAGGACTTGTCGAAGGAGACGTAGGAGTAGTGGGTGCAAACGCCGTCGAAGGCAAAACCCTCCACGTCGCGGGCCTCTGGGCGCGCACGACACTGAGATTGGGGAGAACATGCCCGCGGGCGTCTGGGCGACGGGTGAGGCCTGGGGGAATAGGGCTGGCGCGTTGTCCTTGCCAGTTTCGCTAGTATATGGATCATCATGGATGTTTCCGGCGAAATTGGTGTGAGGCGCTCGAGGCGGGAAACTGTGCGCGACGCTTCTTCATGGCGAGACAGACGTGTTTCCGTGTCAGTTAACGGTGTTTTCCGTGTCTGTGTCTGTCCCGGTATTTCTGAGGTAGCCATCGAATTGTGGTCGAGAAGAGGAAGATGGACCGGCAACTAAATATTCGCCGCCCTTGCTCTCTCTTCCTCAACGACCACAACGACCAACTCCGCCGCGGCTCTGGCCTCCCCGGGGACAGCTATACCCTCCTCCTTGATGCACTCAGGCTAGTGTCGACCGGCTCGGGCTTGTTCGTCCCCGCTGCCCGCTTCCGAGGACTCGACTCTGCCACCACCGCCAAAAAATAATCTGAGCGCGCATTAACGGACTGCCTCTCGGAGGTCCCTTATAATGCACCATTTATCACCGCTAGTACTCTTTCGCTCGAGATAGTGTCTCTCATGTCGAGCAAACTATTCCCGTATCTCTCCCCAACGACCTCTGCGCCGCTCCGGTACCTTGATATCTCGCCATTCATTCCGTTAATGCAAGCCTACTATTCTAGGGTGACCTCTATCTGTCTTCCGTCTCACTGTTTCTATGCCAAACCATTGCCCCAAGCCTCAAGCTCAAGACCTAAAGGGACTCACAGTCGACACCTCTCCACTTGCCGAACAATACCACTCTCTCGAGTCTTCAGCAGACCCTGCACGCGTTAATTGTAGACTTGCTCACATCCAACAAAATATATGTACACGCAGTCCCGGCTGCGGTGCCTGCCTCGTCATCATTCATTCAATTAATGCATTGAAGCCTACTATTCCGGGCCCGTCTTTGTCTTCTATCTCTCACCGTCTCTATATCCTGAAGGCCTAAGCCTCGAGGTCTCCCACACTCGCCATCACAATCTCCCGGCCCTGCACGGCCTCAAATTTAATTCGGCGCTCTTTTAAAGCCGTAGTAACTCGTTCAGCGTCTCTGTCTCTGACCCATATTGTCGGAGTCCCGCTGTTCCCATCGCTCGTACCCCGTAATCACATAACAAACCTCCTCCTACTACTCTCCGTGCACCCCACCAATCCCAACCTCCCCCTCTCTAAATACGCATGTACTCCAACACGAAAAAAAAACCATCTCACCCAACTCTGGGCACATCACCCGACCCGGAATCGAACCGGGGCCCTCTGCTTAAGTGGAACCTATCCTCCTACTTAGTTCGAGCAGGTGCACACCATGTGCTACCAAGTGTTCTCAGTATGGCTCCTAAGGTTGTTTATGTGGGGTATCTTTTGAGTGAGTAGCACCAAGGCGGAGGAGGTCAACTTGAAGCCAAACTCAAAGAATAGCTAGAATAATCAATGTCAATGTCGATTTATTTACATACATACTCTCCTCCTCGACATTTGAATCCAACCCACCTGAGTCGATACGAAGGGTGAACAAAAGGCAAAAAAAAGCTTTGGAGAACCGATTATCACCAGACCCGGAATCGAACCGAGAGCCTCCTGCATAAACCTGGCTCAATATCTGAAGTGAAGCAGGTGCACACCATGTGCTATCGAGTGTCTGCCATGTAGCTCCCACTGTCTTCTATATGCACTACTGCGGAGCGAGGCAGGCTAAGGGGAAGGCGTGAAAGTGAAATCAACTCAACTCAACTCAATTCCAGTGGAACCTGTGTTCTTCTCTCAAACTTGAGTCCAACCTGATCTGTTGTGAAAGACCTGAGTGAAAAGGAAGCCGAGCAGGGAAGAAATGACTCCGAGAAGCAATATCACCCGACCCGGAATCGAACCGAAACCTCCTGCAGAACCATGCAGGATCGAAGCAGGTGAAGCAGGTGCACAGCATGTACTATAGAGTGTCTACTATGTAGTTCCTAAGGTTGTTTATGTGCACTACTTCTGAGCGAGTCAGGCTAAGGAAGGAAAGTGAAAAGGCAATCAACTCAAGTCAAATAAAATCAACAGAATCCGCTGAGCCTTTGTGTTCGACAGTCAAACCCATGTGAGTCAATACTAAGGGTGAACAAAAGGCAGAAAAAAGAGTCACTTGCTGCAGTACTGCATTATCACCCAACCCGGAAATGAACCGAGACCTCCTGCATGAATGTATGCACGTTCAAACCCAGGTGAAGCAGGTGCACACCATGTGCTATCGAGTGTCTACTATGTAGCTCCTATAGCCGTTTGCATAAGTCCGTGAAAACCCTTTTTTTTTTTTTTTTTTTTTTGCTCACGTGCTTTGGGCCGAGATGCCCGGGGTTTCAAAATCCTTCATTTGCAGTTCCTATGAAGTCCCTTATGCCTTAACTATGCCCAAATAATATTTTCAAATGTCCTGTGCACGGTGATCACAGGTGGGACTTGCCGAATGCGGCTGATCTAAAAACATTGATCTCCCTGTTCCCTAATGCCTGCCGACCACAAGGTATTCATGAAGTCAATATGCGGCAACCATGTCTGTTGGTGTTCTGGCCCAGGCAGTTGTAGGTGTCCAGTTGTTGGGTGGTTTGCCGCCAATGCCGGGCCATGCCGAGGGTACACTGGATGCCGAATCTGCTGGTATGCACTGAAGCTTTTGCTAGACACAATTTACAAATGGATACTAAATAACATAGGACAACACTACTTTTTCGGTCATGTTCACAACACTTTGAAAGGAGTTGTTATTTCATGTACACCCTTGATGCCGACAACGGCACGCACAAACCGGGAGTAAATGACATCGGAGGCGGCGCGGTAAAAGTTTGTGTACGCCTCACACTCTACAGGAATGAAATTTTCATCTGAAGAAAATTATAACTGCGGGGAGATGCCGAGGCGAGCTTACTCAACCGCTGCACATTACACACCGGACAGAAAATAGTCCCGAAGCAAAGTCAAGGGAGTATACCTAAATTATTCCATCCAGATAACCTCTGAGGGGACTCCAGTTGAGGGAGGAACTGAAAATGAAGGATTTTAAGAGTCCGGGCATCTCGGCCCAAAGCATGTGAGCCAAAAAAAACAACAACACGTTTTCACGGACTTATGCAAACGGCTGTAAGGTTGTTTATGCGCGGTATTTTTTTAGGGAGTCCAAGGCTAAGGGGAAGGCATGGAAAGAGAATCAACAACTCAAGTATAAACCAATTGGTGAACCCCGAACTCAAATGCAACCCAGCCCTATGAGTTCTGCGACCGGAGAGAAGAGCAAAAAAGAAACCACCCGTCTCTTATTACCCGACCTGGGATCGAACCGGGACCTTCTGCATAACCACATGGAAGCGAGTGCGTAAAAAGTAACTTATGTCAACTAACTTTACTTAACTTATCCCCTTCGGCGTCCCCGCCGTAAGTTGACTTGAGTTTTCCCACGCGTGCAGAATCTAACTTATTTCAAACTCCGCCGCAGGGCTACTACGTACCTAATCGACAGCGACTCAATTACTGTACCATTCCGTTCAAATCGACAGTCACGTGTCACGCACCCCCCTGTCGATATCGAATTTTCGTCGAGGTCACGCGTCACGAGGGTCGGTGTCGAATAGGTCCAGCGGTTCGTCACACCGCCAAAAAATCACGCAAAACAGTATAAAAATTGCTGTGGCTCCCTACCCTTACTAAGTGTCATTTAAACCAGTTCCTGGACCATTCTTACTCACAACTCTGAAATTTGAGCATGTAGTTGGGTTTCTGGCCTGAAATCAACCTAAAATGGCCTGCAAGAAATAACCTCAAAAAATGTCAGCGAGGATTCAGCTCACAATTCAAAATATTGGCTAGCTACCCCAGGAAATCATCTGCAACCTGAAGGCGGAATTTTAGGACTATATCGATTTTTTTCCCTCGTCACGCACCTTTCGGGTCGCTGTCAAATTGTCAAATTGGTTGAACATGTCACGCGTCACTCCCCCCTGCGATTTGAACGTAATGGTACAGTACTCTCATAGTCGATGTAGATCCACACAATTATCTGCTAGGACTATTGCCTGTGGGTCCTTTCCTCTGCAAGCCTTTGCATCGACCTCGGGTCCTCCGACTCGGAGCTTTGTTGGCTCAATTAGGGGTAGGGGTAGGGATTTATTGTTTGGTGTCCGGTTGTGAGGAAGACTTAGGTGGTGTACAGAACAAAGGCAATCACACTGAGCAACACTACTGCTTGACCATCTACTGTGGAACTCACGTAGATCTTCAGTAGCAACGGAATGACACCGTCAACTGATTCAATTCCTTGATCGGTTGAAGTTGAATTGGGATCAAAGGTTTGGCCGGTAATATCTTCGCCTTAGTGTGAGTTAATCTTCTGATCCTATATTGTGAATTTCCCATTGTCGATCCCATACCGTTGCATGGCTTGTCGAGATCCTCGGGCATCTCGGGTATGTTCAACATGGGAGTTGGATCAAGCGGGGAGTTTGCTCGAGCGGAGACTGTGCTCGAGCACGCACTTGGATCGAGTCGCTCGAGCGATGAAATACCATCATTAACTATCATTAAATTGTCATGTAATACATTATTGACATATAGCGCAGCTCGAGCAATTCACCGACTCGAGCCGGCGTTGAGACCGGGGCCGCTCGAGAATACCTGGGCAGGATTCATGCTGCATAGGTGACTACGCTTAATGTGTGTAGGTCAGCATAGGTCAACATAGGTACCTGCACTTAGCTAGAAAGACTAATTGCATGCTTTAATATGTCTCTTCACCTGCGCAACACCTACAAGGGGTTTCCGCCGCGTTGCCAGGACATCCAATAATAGGGGCAGTCAGAGTAGAGGATTATGGTCAGATTATACACAAGGATTCTCGACGGATTATTGAATTGTTTATCGTGGGATAATCCTCTTAAATCCATAATCCTCCATAATCCTCGAACCGCCTCCGGAGGCGATTATGCAAGGATTGTGGATTATGGATTCTGATGGTGCAAAGTTGGATTCAAGTGGAATCCATAATCGCGCCATATTCCAAAGCATTTTTGAGGCCGGTCAAAATTGAAGAGATTATGGTGGGGATTATGGAGGGATTATTGTCTTTTAAAATTCGATAATCCTTTGCAGAATCCCACCACAATCCTTCCTTAATCCTCTACTCTGACTGCCCCTAATGATTATAATCAGGTTTACGCTCTCGCTTAACCTCAGCGTGAAAAAAATCTGGAGCTCCGAGTTTTCTCCGCCCACGTCTCTTCTTTTCACGCATTTTCTCAACCCAAAGCTTGAAAATCATTTTATGTGGCTAGGGTCACTCTGCGCAGCTGAGTGTAGATGCAACGGTGCACGGCGCAGAAACAGCTGTCACTTGCAGCCCGGGTTTCTGTTGTCATCGAATGGCCACATGAGCTGTCCCTTGCCAAGGGGAACTCGGGATTCGAAAGTCGGAAGGGGGGTCGATAAGTTTTTTCAGCCCAACCTAGACTCCCCCCCCGTACTATATAGGGAAGGTATTTCCCACCCCTGGCGCCGGACCGCTCCCCCCAGCATTCCGGCTGCTCACCGGATCTAGTTCAGACCCTTCAACAACTTGATTTTAATGTTTGAGGTACATGCCATGGTCCTAGAACCTATCTATAATGCTGCTAGACATTCGAGTAGACCTCCAGAAATTTGTTGAATCTCACCCCAAGACCACTTGAAGACACCGTTTTGGTTGAACTTGGGTGGAAATATTGTCTTGACATGTCCTAAAGCAAGTAGGAAGCAGAATTCGGAGTTTTTCACCTACCAGGAGCTCTACCATGCTTCTCCCAGCCCTTTTCTCCCTTCCCATAACTTATAGTAAGAAGTTTTTTTCAGCCTCGGCCAGACCCCCCCCTTCCCCCCTTCCGATATTTTAATCCCGAGTTCCCCTTGTCCCTTGCTTAAATCCGACCCCTTCCCCTTTAGTTGAGTGGATGGCCTTTGAGATGGGCACGATGAAGTCATGTGTTTTCGGCTCTTTCCGGGAAATAAATGATGTTCAACTCAGAATTTTGGCTGTGTGTTTTTTGCCCATGCAAATATTCACATGGTTGGTGTGAATGGAAGTAACATGTAAGACCAGGCTATCCAAAATCCTGAAGCAAACATCGAAAGACTCTGCAAAAACATGCCCCGAAGAATGAAAATACAAAGCATATATTCATTCAAACCAATACATGCAGACTACATACACGGTTGTCACCCCTTGGACTCGGGCTCGCTTTATGATGCGCCTCACGAGTTCACTTATTGTTTTCTTGTGTTACTCGTTTCTGTTGTCCTTTCTCTTTGAAATCGGTTCAACAATTATGTGTGTCTATCCAAAGCCCTTTTGAGCTTCACTGATGGGATCACATTTTACTGCGGCAGCCCTGATCATGCAGCCAAAGATATTTCAGCTCCACCATATATCGGACTCTGGCAAAGGCAGACTGAGATCTGCTGTGCACAGGAAACTTAGCAGCTTTATTTCGGGTCTCGACAGCTTTTACAACTCATGCTTCTTCAAGACTGAATCATACCTCCAGTTAGTCTCTCTAGACAGACACTCTATAAAAATTGTGCTCGTACCTCGCGTTATAGAGTCTATTAGTTACCGCGTCAAATAAGCGGCGTCCAACGTTATCAAAATTGATGGCCGATGCACGACCAAATAACACGTACATTTTACTCTGTTTCACGCGTCGACGCCGGATGAGACGTGACATTTGGGACTGAGAGTCATTGGCTACCCTCCCGAGTGTCCCGCTCGAGGATTAGAGGGTCCACGGCCTTCCTGCGCCCAGTTCGGACATCAGGCGCTCTTTTCGGCCGAAACGGGTGAGGAAGTTGTAATTTCAGTAGTTTAGCCAGTCTTCTCCACAAATTGACCACAGATATATTGTGTCATACAATAGTAGGCATTTAGGATATAACAACACACATCTTTGTGTTCGCGCCACGTCAGAACAGGTCAGAACGTGTTAAGGGACCATTCACATGGTTTCCCAAAATGGAAAGCTTACATAATAACACTGGTCGCTTACTACGATGGCGTGGTAACCACAGGACTAACCTCCGGCCTAAACCGAAGTCATGGGGTGCAAACCGCTCTTGTTCCACTTATGTCGACCCTGAGCTGTCTCTTTTTGCCGGCAGGATGAAACTCCTGACAATCTTCTTATGTCCATCTCTTAGTCAGTTGTCAAAATGTCAGTTGTTCAACGTGCCTGTGAAACAGGCACAGGACCCCTCTCTACACCCGTTAAACGTTCTCCTGACCGTTTACATTAACTTTGTGTGTAGTGGAAACAGCTTTGTGGGCCAATCATCACAAGCCATGAAACATCCGCCTCACGAGAAACCCAGACGAGAAAGTTTCGGTGTACACAGACGGCTCGGCAACGAATAATGGGAGGGAAGGCATCCGAGCCGGCTCCGGGATTTTCTATGGGGAGGAAGACCCAAGAAACAAATATATCAAAATCCCGATGGAACTTGGACCGTCAAACCATGTAGCTGAGCTACTTGCCATCAAGGAGACTTTTGAGGACAACAAGAGGACCACCCCAATTGATATATACAGTGACTCCAGATACACGATTGATGGGATGACAAAATACACTAAAAGATGCGAAGACGAGGGCTACCATACGGTGTCAAACGGGGAAATCATCCAGATGACTGTGGCTAAACTGAGAACCAGGCATGCCAAAACACGCTTTAAATGGGTGAAAGGTCACTCAGGAATAGCAGGGAACGAAGCCGCAGACAAACTCGCAGCAAAGCGGCGCCGAGAAAGCCCAACCAGACATTGTTGATATGCAAGTCCGAAAACAGCTCTTCGTACGGGGTGCTAAATTGAGCGCAATGACACAGTCGCTAGCCTACCAAATTATATGCCAAGAAAAGATGAAGAAAGATAGCTACCAAGATGCGCTCGACCGCAAAGCGACCGCACGGAACATGGAATACGCCAAGGAAGCCGCGGACGAAGCAAACAGGGAAACACCGTCGACCGCCGAGATATGGCGGGCCACGCAGCATAAGGATTTCTCGAGAAATATCCGGTTCTTCATGCGGATGCTGATCCACGGAGGATATAAGGTTGGCCGCCACTGGACACACATCGACGGTCACGAAGATAAGGAATTCTGTGCACACTGCGGAGTGACAGAATCTATGGAACACATACTTACCCAATGCGACGCGCCCGGCCACGAGTTCGTGTGGGATTTGGCGAGCGACCTGTGGAAGCGGAAAACAGGAAAGGAACTCCGACCCACACTTGGCGAGATTGCGGCGTCAGGAAAGATTAACAAGGAAGACAAAGGCTCGACTCGCCTGTTTAGAATAATTGTCTCAGAGTCAGCATACCTCATATGGAAACTGAGGAATGAGAGGGTTATCCAAGAGAGAGGCACAGCCGAAAACCGCCAGATAGAAAACCGCTGGAGGAAAGCGGTGAACGGTAGATTGAGCCTTGACTGCGAGCTGACGGACTCCAAGAAATACGGTGAAAGAGTGATCAAGACATCGCTGGTTGAAGCAACCTGGAAAAAGTCCTGAAGGACGAAGACAGACTCCCTAAGAACTGGACTAGGGAGACCGGGGTTTTAGTGGGTATTGGTTAATGATGGGGAAGGTAATCCAGCTTGCTGGGTTGCTGATGACCTGAAACTGAAGTCCCACACGCACACCGACATGGCACGGTGTCGAAGAGACATTTCCTCGGGTGGTGTTATGTCTGGCCGGGTTCCTATTCCAAGGCCAATTTTCATGGGTGGAAGTGCGGACGACTATGTCGGCCCCGCAATGTATGGAAGCGCGCAAGCGCTAGACAGCATCAAAGGGGAGCAAATACTGCTCTCGCACTCAACTATCATGCTGCAAAAAAAAAAAAAAAAAAAAAAAAAAACAAGCTATGACCTAGAACATTGTGACGGATGCGCGAGGAGCGAGATCCGCCACACAAGAGGTTAAGTGAAGCGAAGACCAGATGACTGTTTTAAGTCTAGGATTCACCCAAAGCATGGTAAATACGACAGAGGTTTTATACTAGTAGGGGTGGCAGTGCTAATTATGATCCTATCACGGCACGGAACAGAAACAGAGTTAAATGAGCGTGCGGACGCAGCTCACACGTCGAAGAGACCTAGAGAAGAAAGGAACATAGTAAGTCAGTAAAATAACGGAAAAAAGGAATCTTATGTGAGGCGGGGATGGAGTGACCGACACATCCGTTACAAACATTAATACGAGGAATATGGCTTACTTGCCTCCTCTGTTGTTCCTTCCCATGTCAAGACACTGTCTGGGATTCTCATTGATGATACTGTTTGACACTGCTATAATGGTCCAATATTAGATGACAAGACAGGTACAGTGATAGTTAGATGTGTCATAGAAGGAAGATAGACAGCAGCCAATGGGACCAAAAGTTCCCTGGCTCCCATACTATAAAGTTCTGGTGACTTTCAAATGCCATGACTTGAGCATCCCAACATGCCCCGTCAACCAACTATAACTGAAGTCCGTTTGAACAACATCTCAAAGTGTGTGGCCATCACAGCCAACACTCTAGATGTCCTTGTGGACACTCTCAAAATTCCTGGTCTGGAACCTATCTCAAATACCATGCAGTCCCTTCTGGAATTGGTGCAGGTGCACTCCCCTTGAATCAGGATTTTAGGGCATTTTGAGTTAAAAGTTTTCTTAGAGTGTCAAACAAAACAAGGGTGATTGTGCTGAGTTGATGGAGCACACTCACGAGTTGCTCAATGCAATTATCACGGTGTATATCAAGTCAGATACTGGGCCTGAATTGCCACCAAGCACTTTGAATCAGATTGTAAAATCCACTGAGTACTTACATACCTCTGGCCCATTTATATTTCTCACTCCAAAAATTTAGGACCCTCCACAAAATTCATACCTTTGTTGAGGCTCAACAAAGTGGTAGTAAAGTCAGGAAGTTTTTCCGGCAGGGAGAATTGGCTGCTCTGCTCAAAGATTGCAAGGGTGGATTGCAGCAGGCACTTGATTTCTTCAATGTAAGTGCTCACACTCAAGGCATATGCCAACTAACAATGGCAAAGATCAAAACTGTCGACATCATGACAGATGCGAGGGAGATGCAAGATCAGGCTCAACTCAGACACCAGGAGATACTCGACATAATTGAAACTTTGTCTATTTCAGACTCAGAATCCTCTGTAGGTGAGCAGGTTCTTTGAGTGTATCAGTACTAACAGCTACACAGATTAGCAATGTGTACTCTGGATCATATGCAAGGTGCTTACTTCCAGTGACCCTGTTTCCTTGTTGTTTATCAATCTTACAGTTCAAACTCCATTTCAATGCTCCCAGCAGAGCCAAAAATATTCCATGGTCGTGACTCGGAGCTGGCAGATATTCTCAAGCTCTTCAGGCAGGGCACTCCAAGAATTGCCATTTTAGGTGCAGGGGGGATGGGAAAGACCAGCCTTGCAAGGACTGTGGTTCACCATGAGGAAGTAACCACCAAGTACCACGGAAACCAGTTCTTTGTTACCTGTGACACTGCATCAAGCGGACCAGAACTTGCAAGTCTCATTGGAGCACATCTTGGACTGAAACCTGGCAAAGACCTCACTCAGGCAGTCTTGCAGCACTTTTCCAGTGGTCCACCCAGCTTGTTAATCCTCGACAACCTTGAAACTGTGTGGGAGCCAGTTGAATCCCGTGAGGAGATTGAAGAGTTTTTGTCTCTCCTCACGGACATAAACAGTTTAGCTTTGATGGTTTGTGAATTTCCCTTTTTCTTATCAATATCACTCATGATGTCTTAGATCATAATGCGTGGAGCAGAAAAGCCATCCAAGGTGCAATGGACCCGGCCATTCTTACAGCCCCTACCACCTTTGGCACAGGATGCTGCCCAAAAGATGTTCATTGATATTGCTGATGACAAGCATTCCATGGATGAAATTAACCAAGTCCTCCGTCTAACAGACAACATGCCACTTTCAATTAGTCTCCTTGCCCATCTGGTAGACACGGAAGGCTGCAAAGAGATATTATCTCGCTGGGAAATTGAGAAAACTTCCCTCATTTCTGATGGCCACGACAAAAAATCCAATCTGGAGCTGTCAATTTCACTTTCACTCTCAAGTCCCAGAATTGCTTCCACACCACAGGCCCAGGATTTGTTAGCCCTGCTATCCATGCTGCCGGATGGCCTTTCAGATGTAGAGCTCAAGCAAACCAAATTTCCAATCACAGATATCTTTGGTTGTAAAGCTACACTGCTGCGTACTGCTTTAGCATACACTGATGGCCACAAGCGGTTGAAAGTCTTGGTGCCTATTAGGGAATATATGAGAAAACTGTTCCCCCCCACAGACCAGATGATACAACCAATGTTCAGACACTTTCATGAGCTTTTGGAATCATACAGTGCAACTGGTGGCACAAGACCTGGCACGGGCCCCATCGATCGGATAACATCGAACTATACAAACATTCAAAATGTCCTCCAAAATTGTTTACGGACGGATCATCCCAATATTGTGGATGTTGCTTACTGTGCATGATTTTAATAACTTCAGTCGACGTATTGCATGTGGAGCGACTTTCTTCCTTGAGGATATCAGCAATGCCCTTTCATCCTCAGGAGACCATCGGTTGAAGGTGTATATAATTACTGAACTGATCCGATCATGGCAGCACCATCCAATCTCCGATCCAGAGCTGTTAATAATTGAGGCCTTGAGCCACTTCAAGTGCTTCGATGATCCTGACCTTGAAGGTGTGTTCTCTGTTCAACCTAGATACAATATAAAAAAACTCAATAAGCTTTATTTACCAGCCAGCTTTCACTCTAGTCTAGGGGATTACTACTTAGAAGCCAACCACAACATCTCAGCAGCTTTACAGCATGGTCAGATTGCCCTCACCTTAGCACAGGCCAATAGTAATCTCAAGAGACAATGTGATGCACTTGATACCCTTGGATACATTGAGATAAATGCTGGGGACCATGCTGCTGGTGGAGCCCATGCACAGGAGGGGCAGAGACTTGCCAAGATCTCTGGAGATGTGCACAGAGAGGTACGCGGACTATACCGTGAGGCCCTTTCCTTGATGGCACTGGGTGATTACAGAGAGTGCATTTCTCTGACCATGAGAGGCAGAACAGCCCTGAGTCTATGTGGCCTGTCCTATGGGCAGATCATCTATGGGTTGATGGGAATCCAGGCTGAAGTTCACAAGCTCAAATCAGAATATGTTGAGGCACACGACATACGGAATCAAATTCTCCAAGCAACAGCTGATGATAATTATCAGCAAGCCTTTTCCTTGATGAATATTGCTGATATCGAGATCTTGATGGGGGTTTCAAAGACCGAGATAGAAAGGAAAATTGAGGCATCACAAGTCAGTTTCAGAGCAAGTAACAATGCAATGTTAATCAATGCATGTGATACTATTCAGGCGAATCTTAATTTGAGAGAGGGGGATATGTCAAGCACATTATTTTGTAAATGCCTTCAACTTGGATGGGGGAGGGATTCTGAGGCAATGAGTTACTGCCTGGAGAGACTTGCAGATATTAATCGGTGGGAGGGGTCTTATCATCCAACCTTTTGGCCCACTGTTTATCTTGTACATTCACTCAAGGTGAAAGAGAGGCCGGGAATTTACAAAGCTCTGCAGTTCCTGGGTGATGTCTTCCTCCGGGAGGAGGATGAAGTCACAGCCACATCTCTGTTCACTCTTGCCTTGCAGGGATTCACCGAGATGGATGTTCACCGGAGCAGAGCAGAGTGCATGATCCGACTTGGGGACATATCCAACAAGCATGGTGATTTACTGGAGGCACTGGGGCTGTGGGAAGCAGCAAGGCCGCTGCTTGAGCGATCATTGCAGGCTAAGCAGGTCCAGGATATTGATAAGAGGCTCTCTGGGATTGGTGAGGATGTCAAGGAGCACCACAAAAGGAACTTGGCTCAACTTGCTGAGCTCAATGTTCCAACAGGGACGGTGGAAGAGGTGGACGAGGATTTATCAGAGGATGAGTTGGAGAATGAAGGGACCCGGTTGGTGGCAGTGTAATCCGTGAACAATTATAGTTGGCATCCCTTCCTTTGCTTGTAGTATTTATGTGAGGTTACTTCAGTTCAAAAAATATATCTAATTATTTATAGGTGTGTTGAGTGAATGAGTAGGTGTGCAGATGGGATAATTGGATACCAGTTTATTCTACCTGTGCCTTTGTCAGGGAGCTCACCATGAGCTATGTATTCCTAGCTCACATTTTTCTGCCCCTTGCAGGACCTATGTGTATTACTTGGTAGGTTGGTTACTGAGTTGGCCTGTTTTGAAAATTTTATCCAAACTTTGGCTTATGGCCGCGGCTGTAATTTTATCCGAATTTTGCCACCCGTGCAACTGAACTTCCTAACTTCCACTGCAGCAAACATCAAGGTTGATAGGTAAATAAATGTGAAAACTCCAAACTTGGGAAGTCGGGTGCGGTGTGCGGTGCAACCCCATGCCTAATCAATGTCTGCTCATCTTACTTGTGTGAATCCAATGGGGTGCGGTGGTTCGACCCACACATCAACCCATATCATGAGCAGTGGGGTCCTTTCCCGAATTAAGGTTCGGAAACTGAATGAACTTTAACCGTGAGAAATCTTCCGTTCCTTCGCTGTGCCGCTTGAAAGCTCAGCGCTTCAGTGCTGACCACTAAGCAAATTGTGAGTTATACTCGAGATAAATAGAAAATTGGATTAGGTGTCGGACGGGCCACATATCCACCTCTGTAAAAGACTATTTGTGGAGATTATATTGTAGGAGGAAGGACCAAGTTCAATTCCCGGTGCCCGAGTTCGGCCATTCTTTGAACTCTTACTCCTCTTACTCAGTTCGACTCCGATTCAGTGACTATGCCATCCGAGGTGTGTTCAATTCTACTGATCTCTCTTCAGCTCAGATACCGGGCGCAAAAGATAAACAGCCTTTGTAAACTACATAGTAGCGTTAGAAACGATAAAGTGAAGCAGTTGCACACCATGTGCTATTGAGTGTCTACAAGCTGGTTTATGTGCGGTAAATAATAAACTAATTGATGAACCTGTCTTCCTCTCTCAAACTTCGATCCAATCCCATCCTTTGTGAGAGACCTGAGTGTGGAGAGGAAAATAAAAGACAACTGGATAATGATCATCACCCGACCTGGAATCGAACTGAGAGCCTCCTGCATAAACTCGCAGAAACGATAAAGTGAAGCAAGTGCACACCATGTGCTACCGAGTGTCCTCAGTATGGCTCCCAATGTGGTTTATATGCACTTCTTCTGAGCAACTCCAGGGTGAAGAGGAAGAAGAAATTGTGAAAAGGAATCAACTTGCCCTCAAAATAAAATCAACAGAATCCGCTGGGCCTCTGCTTGAACTTAAGCCAAACAAATGTGAGTCAATACTAAGGGTGAACAAAAGGCAAAAAAAAAGTGTTGCAAGCGCAATATTACCCGACCCGGAATTAAACCAGGACCTCCTGCGTGAATGTTTGTGTCTTCAATTCCAGGTGAAGCAGGTGCACACCATGTGCTATTGAGTGTCTACACCTTAGCTTCTGAGGCTGTTTATGTGCAGCATTCTTGAGCAAGCCCAAGGTACGGGAAGTGTGAAAGTGAAAAGGGGAATTAACTCAACTCAAGTGGAATAAAATAATGAACTGGTGAACCTGTGTTCCTCTCTCAAACCTCTGAGTCCCACCTCATACCTTTGTGAGAGACCTGTGTGAAAAGAAGTGTTGAACGGAAAGGGAATGAAAAAGTTCTGGACGTGGATGCTATCACCTGACCCGGAATCGAACCGAGACCTTCTGCTAAGCTCTTTGGAAAATGTTGAAGGGAAACAGATGCACACCATGTGCTACCGAGTGTCTGCTACATAGTTCCTAAGGTTGTTTATGTGTGGTATTTTTGAGCGAGTTCTGCGCCCAAGAGGAAATTGTGAAAGGGAAAAGGGAATTGACTCAACATGATCAACCCAAGAGAAATAATAAACTAATTGATTCCTCTCCTCCCCGAACTCAACTCCAACGCAAACAAACCTATGAGTTCTGTGGGCACAACATCACAAGGAAGTATGGAACGGAGAAAGGGAAATGAAAAAGTTTGCAATGCGAGATACTATCACCCGACCCGGAATCGAACTGGGGCCCTCTTCATAAACTTTGCGCATCAAAAGCAGGTGCACACCATGTGCTACCGAGTGTCTGCTACATCGCTCCTATGGTTATTTATGTGCGGTGATACACCGCGGATCGGGACCGACCAGGGGGAAATGGGCTGGATACTGGGTCTCGATGTATGGCTAAACCACACACTAAACACACTCCAAATCAAACACCTAATCACCTCTCCGCTTGTATATGCGTTCGTGGGGTTCCAACCGAAGTATTACGGCTGTTGCAATAGCTGAAAACTAGGTTTCGACTTAAAGCTTTAAGTCGACCGTTTGGTTTCTCGGACCTATTGGGCGCTGATGCGACCTTTATAGTTCTTAGAAGAGTTGTGGTTTTCAAAAAGGTTTGTGGTGATGGACACCGGGTGGTTGTGTGGTGAACTAAACTTAGTTCGACGCTGGGTTTGAACTGTAACCGAAGGTTGACAGGTTCCGCTGTAATATTCGCTGACGCTGACGCTGAGACACTAAAACGCTGACGCTGACGCTGACACTGACCCTAAACGCTGACGCTGACACTGACCCTAAACGCTGACGCTGACGCTGCACAACAAATATAATCCAATCCCAATATATTGGTAGACACCAAAGTATCTAAAGACACTCAAATGTACACCGAATGGATTCCGTGAGACTTCCCGGACGGAGGCACGCGTTATGCTGTGCTCCTAACAAGAAGGGTACGGTCCACTGGCTTCCACCTAAGCTCTACCTCTACTTATATACTAAATCCTACATACCAAATACTACAAAACATGGAAACTCGAAACAGTAATGTACATAATGGTCCAAACGTTGAGTCCGTGAAGGTACGGACTCCTACTGAATACAATCTACTAATTTACATACAAATCTTGACTTGAAAAGGAGAATAATCTGCATGGATGTTGGTACAATTAAAATAAATAATATATGTCTGCTTCTGGCGTGTCCAAATAATATTCCAGCCTCGTCATGTCGTCCCAATTCGGTTGTGTGTGACTCCTGGTGAATCAGCCTCGAGTCATTCGAGTCAATTCGAGTCATTCGTGAATAGCCATGTGAGTCTGTTCGAGTCAAGACTATTAATAGCTTCTTGGCATCACGATTTTGGTTTAGCCGGCGGCAAGACCTTGATGCCGCTACTGCTCCCTTTGAGGTGCTGTTCCTGGCTATGCCGTCGGACCTTTCCAGTCCTCGGATCTTCGGCTTGATTGACAGGAAATGCCAACTCTACCGTAGACAAATGTTCTAGTCAACATAAGTTGCCCCTGCAAGGCTCCCATTCCTCAACCCTGGTCACGGATGGATAGTATTTCCTCCTGTCCTTGATTAGAGTGAACGCCCAACTCCTACGAACCCTGAGGGTTTGTTAAAAGAGAAGGTTTGACTTAAAGCTTTAAGTATGATTTTGACTTTCTGGCCAGTATTGACCTTCCAGTGAGTTCAGACCTTAAAGCTTATAGTATATACGCTGCTGCCTCCTAGCTAGCTGCCCGGACTGACACTAGCCCCCTGCTGAGTGATTTATATAGCCGATTACAATACAGCTAGTGGCACTGAATGAGCAAAAATCGCAAATTCCGCGCGTGGCCCAATTGCTGGCTTATCATCTCCCCCATTTTAAATCTTGACCGTCCCCGGTCAATTCGTCTCTTTTCCTGACACTTGAGTCTCTTTTTCAGAACGGTTGCTCCACCGGTGCCAAGCTTCGCCGATCTTAGTACCCCATTAGGTACGTCGGATCAAGATCTTCCACATTTTGTGTCAGACCCCGCCTGACATCATTGAACACTGTCCCACGGTTCGAATTCGTTCTCCGTGCTCAATCCGCACTCGGAATGCACTACGGGACCTTCACGACCCTTGCCCGGCCATATCGGCGATAGATAAGCCCCTATGTTCGGCGTTATCTAATCACTAGGCGC